>JABFQD010001800.1:0-17079 GCA_022817045.1 Psix sp. ZL-2020 | reverse complement strand
ATAAATGAAAATTATAATATAATTTTTTATAGAATATTTAATCAACTACTCAGATTGATTAACTTTCTATGGATACATTATTTTTACACTTTATAAATATATAATAAAAATAATAAACATCCATATAATACGTCCTAAAATTTATCGTTCAAAATATATTTTATGGATAGAACTAAATACATTTTTCTAATAATTTAAAAATACACTTTTGTTGTAATTTAAACATAAATTTGCATATATTTAGGAGAAATGTATTTCTCCAATAAAGTGATAATATAATATTATTCTATTAAAAATAATATGACATCTCAATAATTTCATATTGGAAAACAAAGAAATGCAAGAGTTTCGGTAAATAGATTGATTATTGAAGATCTTAATTAACACGTTATTATATAAAATTCTCTTTTTCATATACATAATTTATTCCACTATTTTATGTCAGCAATATTTTTACTGGAATGCGCTCAGTTTATCAGAAAGTACGTGTATGAAAATCTGCAAAACTGATGGATGCTATTATAATATTAACATTCGATTTCTTCTTCCGTCTTAAAGCAAAATTTATTAAAATTTTATACATTGTATTGAAATTGTACATTACCACAAATACCATTTTTGTATTTTTTTCCTTATTAAATGTTTTGCAAAAAAAGAAAAAATAATATTACCTTCATAATTTTATTTCAATTTAGAGTTTTCTTCTTTCTTAGAATTAATTTGCCACTGAGAAGATTTATGTAAATAACGGGATGTTATGACGTTTCAAAAAATGTTTATTCTTAAATGAATTTTAAAAATTGATACAATGTTGTGCATCAATCCATCAATTATATGGAATTATATAGTTCCCTCACATCATATGCTAAAATGACAATAAGATATACTTTATTTTTCAGTATAGTAATCTTATATAATTATAATTAATAAATATTATTTTAAGTTATGTTTTTGATTATATTTTGAGTTTTGTATAAGTATTGTTAATTTTGATTTAGTTTCTCAACGCTAATTTCGATAAAATTAGAAAAGTCTGTCATTTATAGAATTAATGATATCTATTAAATCTCTTTGTTATTTTGTTATGTTGTTATTTTGTTTATTATTATTATTATTTTTTTTTACATAATTCTGACGTTTCTCTTTTATGTTCATTATTTTATTTCATTATAGATACATACTTTATTTCTCAAATTAAACTACATTTTACATATCACATTATGTATAACTTTTTTACATTAAATTAATTGTAAAACAGATATTGTGAAAAAATATCACACATGAAATATCGATTTTTAAAACCTTGATGATTTGCGGAAACATGAGCAAAAGTAAGAATGATACAAAAAATGCTTGATGAAAACATTCTTGAAGGAAATGGAAAAAGTTAAAGGATCCGTAGATCTCGTTTTCAAATGAGCTGTCAATGTGGAGGATCGTGGAAAGAAATGATGACCTTTTTTACCGAGAAAGACAGATTATAATCAATCATCGCAATACAAAAAATTGTCTCTTGAAACCACGATTTTCGATTAGTTTGAAACCTGCGGGAATAAAATAATAATCAACAATCATATAATAATATAAACAATCATAAATTTATATATAAATATTTTGTTATATTATCAAATTTTATTATTTTATTATCATAAAATATATAAATACATCATATATATTTTCTAGTTCACTTGTTCTACATAGGATGAAAACTAAATAAAACTTATTTAACTAATTATTACTAGTAGATTACATTTTAATTAAATCTAAGAAAAAAAAAACATTTTTTTCACGATAATGCTTCGGATGTAACGAATATAAATGTATCATTTATATCAATAATGTATCATCAATATTTATTTGTATACATGTATTCGTTCGTCGCTCGTCTTAAAACTATCTAAACGTTTATTTCAGATTTTTCACACGAACACATGCATTATTGTGTTTGTACAATTTTTCGTGGAAACGAAACTGTATCTAACTGCCAGGAAATTCGTGTGATTGACAATTAAAAATCAGCTGTCACAACAAAATGTTATTTATTACTCCGCATTTGATTTATGTGATATCTAAATAATTAACTATAATAAGATAATTAATAATTAATATTATTATTATTATTATAATTTTTCAATTTTATTTATTTAAACAAATAAAACTCATTTTTTTCAATGTTATAACAATAAAATCTTCAGTTTTAATTTACTTAGAAATGCACATTATAATTAGAAGATATTCCTGGTTATTGTTCTGTTTTTACTCGTCATACAAATAATTAGATCAAAAAAGATATAATGAGATAAAAATACCAATCATATTTGTTAATAATTGTTAATAACTTTCGATTTTAATGGAGTGGCAGCCAAGTCATGAGAATGATAATTACTCTACTTGGTAATTTAAATTAATCATTAATTAATTTTAATTAATTAATTTTTAATTCAGTTATTAATTAATTGATTATTAATTGAATGTTGCTAAAATATAAATATCAATGTTACTTTAAATCATTTTATATTTCTTTTGAAGTCAAAATACGAAAGAACTTATAAGTAAAATATTAACACCCAAGCGTACTTTGGTAATCATCCGACTCTGTTGCTAAGTGCTACAAAATGCGCGCGTTTTTAACAATTCTTATATTACTTTTTATTCATTAAAACAATCAGGAAATAATATTTATTTTAACATTTTATTTATCTGATGACAAATCAAAATTTTAATACAATTTGTAATTGTTTAAAAATATCTTTATATTATAATATATTATAATTAGTATTAGTATTATTAAATATATATCACACAGCTGAGACTATTCAACTATGCATGATTACGTCATATTATGAATGAATTATTAAATAATCTTTTATTTGTTAATATTTGTAAGAAAAAATCATTTTATTCAATAAAACAACAAGATTTACATTTTTATCAGTTTTTTAAAAGAAAAGAGTCAAATCAGCGTCGATAATGTAGATTCTACAATGTACCAATCGAGCCAATTTCATAGAAACAAAATTATTGTGTTTCTTGTGCTGTTTTTTATAAAGTCAATATACATGAAAATACAATAGTAAAATTTGAATATTTTATTGTTGTATTAAAGTGGAGTAAATTGAAATTTTAATAGAATTCTGTTATAATACACGAATAAGCATAACATTGATGTTCTAATATACATTTCATTGTTTAATATTATATGTAGTAGAAAATTATAAAAATACTGAATTTTTTTAACAAATAATTAATAATAATTTGTACTTTATTTTATACTACGTTATATCATTTGTATTATGATATCATTTAACGGAAATAATTTATTAAAAATAATACTAATTAAATATTACGATTAATTTTCAGTTGCTGATTTTACGAATTCCTTAGTTGCTAAGCGCAATGAAAGTTCCGCGAAAAAGTTCTCGCGCAACAATGCGTGTGGCAGAGTTGAAAAACCAATGCGATTATTTAGATAATTTCAAAACAAACTTATACTGTGTATAATTTTTTTTATAATATACACAATATATTAATTTAATTAATCAATACATACAATTATGTATAATATATGAAAAATATATAACTATTATTTTCTCATTACAATGTTATAACAGATACATATGATCTATATATACAATTGATAAAACAAAATTTTAATTGAAAAATTTAATAGAAGAAACTATAAGAAACTCAATGTTTTGATTATTTATATTTATGTATTATAGATGATAATTATGCGGTAATGTGGTATTGTTGTACACTTTACAAAGGTTAACAGTCAGAATAAATTTTAATAAAAATAAAATAAATACAATGAAAAACATTCAAAAATAAATTCAGTAATTTATTTATAACCTAAAATTATTTTTTCAAAAGTTCCTTTGAAATAAATAGAGCTGTTTGAAACAATAACTGAACTTTGTTTTAGACTATTTTAAAATGTTTTACAGCAAATTTGGTTTGACTAACTAAATTTGGTTTGATAGGATGACTATTGAAAATTGCTTGCAATGTTTTCATTATTTAATAACAACATTAAAGCCGAACTTTCAATAAATGTTATATAAAGTTGAAGTTTATAATGACCGAATTTAAACAATTAACATACTTCCATTATAGTTAACTACAATAACTAATAAATATTCATTAATCGTGAGTGTGTATATTGTATTAAAATGTAAAATTTTATTAATCTAAACATAGTAAAGTATACGCTAATTTTGACCGCGCGACAAAAATATTGTAGTCAATTTTGTATTGTTAAATAAAGGGGGGGGGGGCGTATTAAGTGCGCACCCACTCCGGGATAATTTTTAAAAGTCAAAATTAACGAAATTACAGATTTCTTTAATTATACTTAAACGCACAGTTAAAATTAAGTTTCGATTGTATGCATCAATTTTTTCTGTTTATTGCACATTTCAAAACAAAGAATAATTATTTTATTTTTAATCTAGCAAATTCTTTTGTGTATAAGTATTTCTAAGTGAAAAAATCGTCCATACAAAATTACAAAAAATTGATACATGCTCATTAAACTTGATTATTATTTTACAAAACAACGCATACTGAAAAGTTCCTAAACTAACCTAAAAACTAGTTTAACATTCACTTAATCCTGGATGTTAGTTTTAAGACCGCTAAGAAAATTTTTTTACTGTAACTTTGAAAATAATGAAGATTAAAATTGTATAAACTTGGTAATATTTTATATAAATTAATAATAAACATATTTTTTAAACAAACCTTTAGACTTCTTTTGAACATTATCAAACAAATTATTATATATTCATTTATAAAACACTGAAAAAAGTTCTGAGAAACAAATTTGTTCCATGAATTTGTCTATTTCCATGAACGTTAATGTTTACCTTTTACCATAAATTAAAAAATTATCTGAAAATCGAATAAATCATAAGAAATAAATTTACACCAATTCTTATATTTTAAAAATATACTTTATGTACATTTTTCTTAGTAAAAAATACTTGTCATTGAATTTCTTGAAATTTAATTGCAAAAAAAAAAAGAATTTATTACAGAGATATCTTTTGCCTATTCAACGAAGATTAAATTTTAAAGGTTATATTAAACTGTTTTAGTATAAGGAAAGTAACAAATTTCTCTCTCTTTCTTTTTTATTGATATTATCTACTAAAATCAAACTTTTTAAACTTTGTTTTGAAATCGCAAATATAATCAATAATTTTATATTTACTAGCTCTGTAACAATTCAAATTTATAAATAAATGAAAAATTTTTAATGATTAGTATCTATAATGAAAATAAATTTCTTGGACATTACTAAATACACACAAATCGTATATGTAAAAAAATAATGCATTGAATGAGGATCGATGGAAACTGTAATTTAGATTTATTTTTTAAAGTATTTTTATTATGATAAACCTTTATTTTTTAACGTTTTGAAACTACAAAAGGAGATAAAGTAATAATAAAAAATAAAATACCATACAAGCACATAAATAACCTATGTACTTTCAAACATTTTTCTATTCGCCATTAAAAAATGACGAAATTAATATAGTTAATTTTCTATCGTAAACATTTGAAATATATGTAAACTATTACGAAACATTGTGTCTGGCATCTATAATTTTACAGAAATTTATGTCACATGTTGAGGAATTTGAGTTGAGTCGCCGACGATTGCGAACATATTTTTCCGAGCTTGCGTTAAATGGATAAATAAGAGACATAATAGCCAATTTCAGTGTGCAGATTGTTGTGCTTTTCCCGTAATTGACTTTTCCATTCATTTATTTTCGTATTCACAATTGTTCCCAGTTACTAATACTTGCAGATCGTTCTTGGATTGAGTAAAGAATTTAGATCAGTGAGTGGAAACACGTGTACGAAGCAAACATGACCGAAATCGCCGCACGACTTCAACTTTTAACCACTTATAGATGTCCACATTCAACCTGAATCAAGTACTGAAATATCAGAAGACATTCGGAGACAAACTAGACAACTTAACTACTGTCCCAAAGTAGAACGACGAGATTCTCGAAACTCTCCGAGAAGAAAATAAAAGGCTAAAACAAGAAATCGAAGAAATACAATTTCTTGTACAGAAAAAAGAATTATATCTGAACTGCAATAACAACACCATAATCAGTGGAATTCCAGCTCCGAGAAACGAGGACCCTATTCTGGTACTTTGCGAACATTGTGAACACCCTAAATATTCCCGACATTTTACGATCGACTCCATTTTTCTGGCAAAATGAAAAGAACAAATAAAATAGTGAAACTTTTTCGCTTTATGGACAAGCAGATTATTATGAGTAGAACAAAACAATGTCGATTGAAGGGCAAAGACATTGAGCTCGCCAAACATGCACAAATAAATAAATCTACATCAACGAATCGCTTACTCCATTGGCTGCAAAAGTATTTTCCGAGGCTAGAAAGATAAAAACAACTTAAAATAATAATAATAAAATAAAAAAAAGATAACATAATACGCTTGCCACGTTCTGTTCGCAGACAGATTACCCCACTTATGCTATGAACTATTTAAAAACCTGTATAGAGCTATAAGACCGAGAAAAAAATATCTGGCTAACACAAGACGGTCATTTAGCAAAGGAAAGAAAAATTAATTTGAGAAATCACTCGAACTGTTGTTCTGAAACTGTGATTTAGTAAGAATTGAACATTTCTCGTACACCTCACTGTATAGGGCGATCATGTGTTAAAAACTCAAATCTCTTTATATTAACTATTTGACATATTTTAAAAATTGCACAGCCGATTTCTGTTCTTATTTGCAAAAGAGAGAATGAAAAATGTCATCGCACCGACAGTTATGCTTACTCGGCATATTAATAGGCTATGAAAGATCTAAGCAAAAAAAGAAGATGAGATTCACATCTAAACCTTAACCAATGTGAACCTGCGTGAAATCTATTTTGTCAGTCCTTGCACGAAAAAAATATATTGACGAATTCTTTTTGAGCATTATTGCAATATAAAAAAGCTCACGATCTTCGATAGTAGACAACACTGACAAGGCTGTTCTCTGACCAAGGTGAAGGCCACCTATATCTGTAGCGTTTATGCTCCACCTAACGCTGTTCTTGACGACTTTAGACATATGTAAGATAAAATCTTTGATGATCTTCGCGATAAGCGCCCAGCTGTCATAGTTGGTGATTTTAACGCGTGGGCTACTGACTGGGACAATAAAGTGACCAATAAGCTATAAAAAGTCCTTGTAGATGCATTTTTATTTCTAGATCTGGTTCCTCTTAACACCGAGTTGAAACCAACATTAATGAGAAACAGACCTAGTTCAGCAATCGATGTCATGCTCGCAAGCAACAATTTGATTTCTGGCAACCTTTAATGGGAAGTAAACAATCACTACACACCAGCCATCACCAGAAAATCATCTTTCAGATATCAAGAAACGCGGTAGTGTCTCTGGCCAAGTACAAAAAATGAATTTAAAAAGTTTTTTTATGCTGCCAGTACTAGTGTACCTCTTTTCAGATACGAACCAATACTGATTTTTCAACGGTTAAAAAAGCAATAGAATATGAAAAAGTTGAAATATTGCATTGTCTTATTATAGCCACAATCGCGTAGATGAAATTTAGAAAAAAAAATTATTTTAGTCCATGCGTGCCAAAGATAGAATCCCTCAAAAATCAATAAAAATCGTTTATTTGACATAAGTCGTCTTCTTCTTCTTCTCCGTAGGCAAAATTTTTAGAACGTTTAGAAAAAAACATGAATTTTTGTTTTCCTGTATTTCAAAAAAGTTGTAAGGGGTAGTTTTATGTGGCTCCTCACATTAAATCCACCCACTCCCTCTGCCGGTAATCGGATGAGTGGGAAGGAGCATTTTTGAATCTCTTTAATAAATCGAACGAAAACAAGCAAACAATTGATATTTATGAAAAATATACGAGTCAATTTTTTCAAATTTTATTATTAAATAAACCATATTATACCGCCCACACGTCACAACCCCACCTGACGGGTCGAGAAATTGTATATAAATTTGTCAATAATGTTACTTGAATGCTTAATATGATCAGTCATTTTATATAGCTTCTAATTAGAATGTATAAGTGAAATGCTAGATTTAAAGCAACTTGTAGATGGTGCTGCAGACGCATATTTCAACAATAATATAATAATAATTTTTTATTTGCTTAATATAACCAGTAATACTTGTATGGTTTCTATTTAAAACATATGGTTGAAAAGGAAGAACTATCGCAAATCGCAGATGGCGCTGCAATTGCATATTTTTATAAAAATATTGGTTCTTCAATACTATATAATCAGTAATACTTGTATGATTTTTATTTAGAATATATGAGTAAAAAGAATGATTTAATGCGAATTTTAGATGGGGCTTCAATCGCATAATTCTATGAGAATAACGTTTTCCAGATGCTTACGGTAGCATTTTGATGTAATTTAAAAATGGCGCAGCAGTAGGTAATTTTACTTAAATTTCTAAGTTTTTTTACTTAATGTTTTCAGAAAGATTACAAAATAATTCCAAAAAGTAGCTGATATAACCCGAAAAAATCAGAAACTGAAAAGATTAGGCCAAGTATCAAAAAATCTAATATACTTCCTCTACGCAAAATAAAATCAACAAAAATTCCAACTATTAAGTAACAAGAATACAAACAACTTGAAAAATATAAAATGTATTTTAGGACTATACAATAGAATTAATTTAAATCTCAATTATTTAATAAAATGAAATATGAATATTGTATAATTTTTTTGACTTAATGAAGAAAAATGTAAACTAATAATTTCTGTCAGTTAAGATAATGATATCAACAACAAGTAATCATGGTCAATCATCAATGATAGTCAAGAACATGTAATTTATATAAATGTTAGGTATTATATATAAACTATTCTATTAAAATTATATACGAACAAAATTAACAGAATTTGCATATTACGTGCGGTGAAGGCATGTACTAAAAAGTTTTAATCACAAATCTAACATTTTCTTATGGTATCTGATTCAGCTACTAGGTGCTCCGCTGTAAACAAAATGCTTCATTCGCATTCAAATCAATGCAGCTTATAGTGTGGTTGAGGATAATTTATTCTTCGATTTGTTCGATTTTGTCACACAATATGATGTAACAATTTGTAAATAAATATATAAAAATTAACCTATTATTCATTTTAGTATTATATTTTTTTGTTTACGCCGTATGAATTATGTTTAACATTTTACGCTTTATACCTATTATTGTTACTTAATAATTGGAATTTATGCTAATTTTAATTTACATAGAGAGTGTATTACATTTTCTTTTGTACTTGGCCTAAACTTTTCAGTTTCTGTTTTATTCAGGTCATCCTTTCGAGGCTTTGGAAACATCAATCATTTGAGACGTTCGTGAAATTTTCGATCATTCGACTGGGAAGCACTAAACTTCATGATGGAAACTGAAGTTAAACTGAAAGGATTTTCAGACCTCAGAGTTTTGCAACTGATGACCACATTGAACAATGCATACGATGTATCCATGACCAAAAAATTCTTTAATAACTGATACAGACTACCTTAATGGTGGAATATGAAGATATTGTTGAACTTCCAAAAATATGCTCCTAGACTAGAAAAAAGTTGCATGCAACATTTTTTACTTTGATACAATAATATAATAATTTTGGAAAAATTGGTGGTAAAACAATTAAGGCAAGAAAAAGGTTCTTTCCAAAGAAAGAACTATGCAGCGAAGTGGACAGAGACCCTTAAAGAAGACCATACATGATAATTAAAGGCCAAACTGAAAGCTCAAGTTTCGGCATTTACATCCTACCCAATACTTTTTGGAAAAATAATTAGAATCCTGTTTTCGAGACAACGGGAAACCATGTTTTCCTATTTTGAAGACTATCATATACTACCGATATCAAATGTCAAGTTACTATAAGTAATTTTTAAAACCGGGGATTCCAAGGCGCAAGGTCCGGGCAACATATCGAATGTAACTTTTGAAGCAGCTTTCAAACCAAGACTCAACATCTTTTTAAATGGCTACAAGACCTGCCTTAGAAACGGTCATTTTTTTATGTGTTGCAAGCAGCAACATCTATCGTAGAAAGGGTGAAAAAGAGTTCTTCAAGCTTAACAATATCGGATAACATTGATAGGACAATCTACCAGAAATAATTGGTATGTGGCTGTTGAATCAACTACTTTTATTTTTGAGATCTTAATCAGATTGCAGTAATCGTAATATCACCATAATATAAATGACAATCAGTCAAGTGGCCTCGTAGTCATTACTACGAGCCATTACTAGTGGCCTCGTAGCTATTACTGTCAAGCATTACTTCGTAAAGAAGTAATGCTTGACAGAAATCCTATAAAAAGAGTTTTCGAAGTCCCAAAAAGTGTTTTTTATTAGGCAAAAATCTCACACTATTGCATAGCACCATCAACGCAGTGTCTTATTGAAAATTTTTCACCTCCTCAAAAAAAACAAAAAAACAATTATACATATATTATCTATGCATGTTCATATTAAAAAAAATAACGGTTCGCCACGATTTGCGTTCTTTTAAACTTCAATTGATAATAGTTGAAAATGGCAAGAAATTAATTGCGACGAACATATTATAATGTACACTTAAGTAAATTTACAATGTACAGAAAAAATGTTTAAAGTGATTTCGGAATAAATGCAATTCTTGGCTCATTCGTCAACTTGACATCTTTTTTTCAAGGTGATATTTTAATTATTTTAATTTTTGCAAATTTAATGATTGAAATAATTCGCATTAAATGCATATATTGACTTATTTCGGTATTAATGTCTATAATATTATGAGGTATTTATTTAAATAAATCGTTTAAGTTCGTTTTTAGTTTATTTTATTTAAAACAAGCACTATGGAAGACACGTCTTTACTCTCATTTAAACGCCAGAAGACCAACTAACTTATTTTCGAATAATATACCATACTAGAAACTTCTTTGTTACATTCTATAATATAAATTATTATACATTTCTTAGTAAACTAATATATTAAGATTTCATATTCATATTTAGACAGATAATACAGAAATATAATATCCACTTAACTAGAAATTTAGTAATAAATTTAGAGATGAAAAAACAGGACAATAGACGACATATACTAGATGTATTTCTTAGAATATCAATTTCAATTGATTTTTGTACGCAAAGCATTCTAACAATGTCTAACAAACCTGCTACGTTTACATGATGAATATGCAATTAAGATTTTAATTGACAATTTTTTGGACAAAAATTTTTGAAAGAATAATTTTTTGGCTCGCTAATTAATTTGAGATTTTCATTTGATTAATTTTTCAATATCATAGTAGACTATAATAAATTTACAACACCTTAAATCATTATTTTTCATCTTTCTAAGGTAACTTTTCATTCAATTCAAATAAAGTATTCAATTTAAAATGATCAAAATGTATTAATGTGCAATTTTAAGTTCTCTTGTTTACTGTCATAATCATCTTTTTTTATTCAATTATTTGAAGCATGTGAGAAGAAATGAAAAAATTCAGTAATATATAACAATAACTGTAAAACTTATATATGTCTAAATGTCCTACTAGCGATTTAAAATGACTTACATATTTTTTGCATTTTTCTTACAAAACAATTAGAACCATTATTTAAAAACATTATTACGTATTCTTATTCAAGCTTCTGAATAAATAAAACATTTCAAATTGTAGTATTAAATAATATTTGAAAAATGAGAACGAAAATGGTAAGAACGGTTTAAAAGCGCAAATAAAATTTTTTGTATGAATAAACTGCTAAGGGAAAACGAAGAAATAAAATTCTACCGCAAAACAAAAGAAAGTTTAATTTTGTACGTCTGATGACGGAGGCAATTTAGCCAGGTTTTCATTCTTAACAATAAAAATGGAGAGAATCAAAAACGTAATTAGACGCAACGATCGAATCTCCAACATGAATTCATTTATTGTTCTCAAGAAAACTTATCTCATCATTATATATCTTCTCATATTTTTTAAATAAAAATATTTTCTTTTATTTCTAAGATTAAAATTATTGCAACATAATACTGTTCTTATTATTGGCATATACACATATGTTTTAATAAAAACAGAATTTAAATTGATGTTTATTTATTTTTATCAGTGATATCAAATTGTGTCGAAATATTTATAAATTTATGATAAAATGTTCAGAGGAATATATCTCCAAATATTTCATCGAAGATTTATACAATCATCGTTGAATTCATAAATAAAATTGTAAAATTATCTAAATTATAACTTTTAATAGTACATACAAATTAAACAAAATTAATATTAGTCAATTTAAAAGCTGTATTTGGTAGTAAAATAACCAAATTTATACAATCTTTATGCAAATCTAACTTCGCATTAAGTAGCAAATTTTAAAGCATTTATTTATATTAAATAAATAACGAAAATTTACAAATAACATTTTATATATGTTTTATTTAAAGATAAGTTTCAATCAACAAAAATCTCAACTTGCATTTATTTTAAACGATTAGCAAAACAAAAATAGACATCGTAATCAGTTTTTAATATAAAAATAGTTTTCACTCTTTAAACCAACGTTTATTTTTCTTTCAATCATCAAAAAGACATTTCGCAACAATAACAATGTCTGGAAGAACTACTCATTCGTGTTATTATAGATAATATAAATTTTAATTGATAAAAATAGGAACGTATGTCTTTGATTTAAAAATTTATTATGATTAATTAATTCAACTCAACTTTTTCTTTCTATCCGTAAATGTTAATAAAAATAGACTTTTATAAAGTGCAAACTAAAACCCTGTCTCAAACGAAAGCCATTTATTAAAAAAACGTAACAGGGTGGCAACACAATTTTTCATTTCATTTTATGAGAAGAAAAAATGAAAGCGTACTAGAATAATTCGGTGGATAGAATTGTCACAAAAATAAGAACATAAAAATATCATAGCGGACAATCCATGAAAATCCCATGAGTTACGCGTAATGTATGGCTATTTAACATGAATTGTTTTTTCTCAAAATTAATTATACATAGCATAATGTTATATTAAAAAGAAACATTAATAAGATTTCAAAATTAATGAAGGTGATTAAATTTAATACAAACATGAGGGAAATATTCAAATGAAAGGTAACTGTAATGTGAAAATTTGGCGCCAAATTTATCTTTATTTATTTTTTCAACAACTAATTAATCAAAATTCATAAAATTTTAATAACCACTTGATTATTTCATAATATAATACTTAAATAAATTGAAATAATTATTTATTTATTTATTTTTGTTTTTATTTTTATTTTTTTTAAATTAACATATTACATGTAAAATCGAAGTACATGAATCTCAGAAAAAAATTTAAAAAAGTACCTAATAAAATGTTAAATTTCAAAGTTTGAAAACGATAAAAGAAAAGGAACAAAATCATAAAAAAATTCATTTATTATAGTCTGTCAGAATATAAGACGGGAAAAGTACTTCTTTGTTTATCATTTAAGCAAAAAAAACTATTTTAAATTCATCTATAATTTCTTTTTTTGTTTTTGCAACGTTAGTGCAAAAAAGAAAATCTGTGAAAGAGATTAAAAAATGACGCGTTATTTTGTAACTTATGTCTTGTGACAAGATTGTCGTTAAAGACTTTGGCGCGCGAAACAACAATCAAAAATGCTCGCGCGCGTTCAACACAGCCAACGAAACAGTTAGACTCAATATTCCAAGAAATGCCATCGTACTCGGCTTGATCCAAAAAAATATTCGCAAACCGAAACAATAACTATTATAATTTTGAATGTTCTAACTTTAATTTATATAATTAAATTTAAAAAATAAACAACGATAAAATTAATTTTATTAAATGATTGAAATTTAAAATAAATCAAAACAAAACAATGATTCTTGACATGTAAGAATATTTGAAAGAATCGCTTTCAACACAGACTATTTTTTGAAACAGGCATTGTTCCGACAAATGAATAAATTATATAATTCAAAAAATGGATAATTATTGAAATAAAACAATTGTTTACCTTTTAAGGAATGAAAACAACTATTTTTCAAGTTATCTAAATAAATGCTTTAGTATTATTTTAACATCCTTCAATTCTAGCCTTAATAAATTAATTTACATACGTTAACAATATGTTGAATTAAAATCACGAAACAACATTCATTTTTCTCAAAGTACTTATTGATTTTGAATTTAGAGTTCTGAATTTTTATACACTAATTTGACATACATGAGCAAAATAAATTTTATTCCGACTTAATATAATCTTTTTGAAAACTCGAGCATGTTCTTCTTTTATTCTGTTATAAGTTTTCTCGTTTTTGTTCTTTTATTTCTTATTTTTGTCCATTTGGTTTTTTCTATTTTTTTATTTGTTAAAACTATTAAATTTTGTATGTCTTTTCAGAAAAATTATTTTTTATTAAATTATATTATATTGTCAATTTTATTATAATTTAAGCATTATTAAAATTTAAAAATTCATAATTTCTCGCGTATGAAATTAAAACTATAGGCGAATATATATTTTTTCATTTCTTTGTCTTATATATGAATAACTTACTTTTATGTCTCTTTCTTCCGGGGTCAATTAGACCCCAATAATCGTTTCTACACATTAGAATCAACTTCTTTTTGATTATCGAGTTCAATTTTACATCGATTTATTTATTATGTCACGTTTTACTAACAGTTTGCATATATTGTACGCAAATCTGGTTTTCCGGGTTTATTTGAATTGTATGAAATATTTATTAATGTCGAATTGATATTACATAGAAAATGATAATTTTGTAACTAATATTATTTATTTACAATATACATGATTTGTGTAACTCATTTTATTAAATATACACTAATATAATTTTATATTATCTATCTATTTACAAATACGTAAGTATTAACTATTAAGTAAATATCTAATTGCACAAAGAGTTAATTTATTTCATAGTATATTGTGCCATAAGTAGAAAGGAAAATTATCTAAATAAAAAAAAATCACGTATATAACATTTAATTATATTATTCTACATAATTTAAACCTGTTATTCATTTAATTTCAATTAAACAGTTAAAATAACTAAAAGCTGTTCATAAAAATTTAATTAGTTTAAGTAAAAATTTGATCATATTTCAGCCGGACATGTTATATAGTTTCCATCTTATTTAAATAATTCTTTACCAAATTAAAGCTTAAAATTCTATTCTTAAAATCTTTATAGAAACTCGCCAAAAAATAACATTCTTAATTGCAAATAATCTAAAAATAAAAGTAGCAAATGATTTCACTAAGGCTTCGTCTAATCTATGACGTAAAATTCAAACAATTTTGTAAACATTCTTAAAATTTATTTTTTCTACAAAATATATATATATATATATATACATTAAATTCTCCCAGACCTAAAAAATCGTCCTTTCATTATTATATTTATTTTTAATACCTACTTATCCATATTAAATAAATAAAACTAAAACGTTGGGATAAGTTGAAAAATGTCACTTTGACACCCTCTTAAACATCTGTGATAACAATTTTTTTTATAAACACGAGCAAGAATTTTTTCAACACAGGTTCTTATACCGGGTAATTGGTTCTCTACATAATAATTTGTTGCGTAAAAATTGGTTGTTTTGTACTTACAAATAGATTAAGTATAGGTGAAATAAAATAAACACATGAAATCAATTTCTATAAAGTTTATTTATTGGTTGCCTTATTGTATACATTTTAAAACAAGCAATCTTTTGAAAATGTTCGAACATTACTCCCTTTTTTTATTTACACATATTGTCATCCCCTCTTCCAAAAATTGTACAAAAATATATTTAAAAACAAGGTTTTAACTTTCAAACCTAAACTTAAAAGCCTTTAAAAGATATAAATATATTTAATGTAATTTCATTATTAGGTTTATGAAATAAACCATATTTAATAGATTTTCATTATTTCAGGCAATAAAACTAAAAAATGTTCATCTTTGATGAAATAGGTCAAACAAATTTTTTAAAATGACTATATACATCAATTGAAATGAATGTACTCAAAAAATGTCACTTGTTTATATATAATAAAGTTTTTTAATATAATCAGCCATAACTTTCCAAAAACTATTTTAATCTCTTGAAATTTGTTTAACCCGCGTATTTTCGGACTTCTTTGTTTATTAACAAAAACATCACTCGGTTATCTTTGTCTGTCGGTAAAAAAGACCATAGCGCCCGCTTCCGGGTTAAAAAGACAATGAGCTTAGTATTATTACTGAAAATAAGAATCATTGCGAATTTTTTAGGTGCAATAATTTAGATTTAATAATCTTATAAATATATAAAGTTGATGACTCACTCATTCATAATGTAAAAATAGATTTTTTGTAAAGTTACGTTTAAATAAATCATCAAATTGTACTCAAAATATATTTCTGTTTTTTTTGCTAACCAATGTATTTATACTTTTTATATTTTCAAATAACATTTTTTATTGTGAATTTTACATTTTATAAATCAATTTATATTCATAATACCAATATTTTGTATGTTTCAATTTATCAGAATTTATAATCTTCAATAAATTATAGAACAAACTGCGAAATTGTGTTTTTTCATTTCCAAACCTATTATATTATGTAATTCAATACAATGAATTCACTTAAAACAAACTTTAAATCAAAATATTGAATTATATAAAATTAAATAATACATAATTTTAAAAACCCACAAAAATAATTGTGCGTTATTTATTTATTATAAATGGTAAATTTGAATGTGACAATAATGAAATTATTTTTATGCATGAAACACATTGGTTTCTATTTTTTTACAATCAAACTTAATACAAAATATAATTACATAAATATTATTTAAACATACAGATATGAAAATACTAGACGTCCTTGTAACTGCTGTATATAAACAAACATTGATGTTGTCTTTGTCCGTTTACATAGATACTTACCTAACATTTTATTTGATATTTTTTATAAAATAGAGTAAGTGTAAAGTAGTGATTAAATATTT
>JABFQD010001799.1:0-17082 GCA_022817045.1 Psix sp. ZL-2020 | reverse complement strand
TTTTTGCTGGCTTGAAACTAATGTAATGATTATATAATTCTTATTTAAAATTAATCGTATAAGGAAAAATTAAGGCGATGCAAGATAATGCAACAATTTTATAATATATATATTTGAAATAAAAGAGATTCATCAATGTTAATGACTTTTGATTAGCCCTACCAGTTTCTTCATTTATTTCATGAATCATTAAACAGTTTTACTTTTTCTTACACGAGTTATAGAAGCGCCGTGTCTTCCAATTATTTGCAGTAGTCAGAATGACAGTTTATTATATAGAAGTGATATTTAACTGCAACAGCATTTTCTGTGAAACAGATGTAAGATATTTGATTGCTACAGTTCTTGTGAAAATAAGTATGGCACCATTCTTGTGGGAATAGTAGATAATCATACATGAGTGTGTTTACAGAACTTGCATTGTTCGTTTTTCAAATTCACACTCGTGTAGAATTACGGACTTTTTCCACTAGTGAAGTAATGCGCTATTTCTTCTATAGGTATTTCTATTAATTTTAAGAAATAACACATCAGACTCAATTATATGGAAACATGTTTTTCTTAAAAATTTGCACTGAACAACAATCAATTTTTTAATTTCACGCTGTTGCAACATTTCCGGATATTTTTGCAGTGTTTGAATATTTTTTGTTGCATCAAAGAGAGGTTGCATTTTTCATATTTACGAAACTAGCAGGGAGAACAAGGATAAAACATAGAAATACATGCTTGGATTAAAATGGCAGTATATTCTAAATGGATGGAGTTAAGTTATCGATATAAAATTTAATCAATGAAATTTTATATTATTATTTATAATAATTAATTTTATTATATTATTTATTATTTATATTTTTTTTTAATCATTATTAAATTAATGTCATATATAAGTCAAAATTGTATTTCAAAAAAGAAAGATCTTACTTATGAGCGATATAAGTTTTTAATTAACAATACGCAACAATGGAACAAGTTTACATGCTTGATATCAAGTTATATCAGTTTTATTGTCTAAGTTTCGTTATTTGAAATATTTAAATGATTTAAACCGCTTCCATGGCAACAATGTTAAAGTATTCCGGCGCAACATTCGAACAAGAACATTATTTTTTATATAAATCAAATTTGTTAAGTTTGTTATTTTTTAGTCCCAAATATCTAAGTGATTTCTAAATAACAATGTGATAACAATATAAAAACAATTTGTATGATAAATATTCTAATAACAGAATAATCTTAGAAATTGTATTTCAATTATTCTAATAGTTCTGTCAATTATTTAAATAAGAATTTTTTTTTAATTTATGCCATATATTTCAAATAAATTTTGAATACAAATCGTTCTTTGGTAGAAATAACATTTTTGAACGTAACGGTAGAATTTCGTCTACAAACGCGTTGCGTGTGGCGCAACCTTGGGCGCAATAATCAAGCGATCCCTGCGCATTAGCGAAATTGGTCTACTGGTCATATTACAAACAATAAGCGCGAACCAAAATAAAGACTTTAATTACTTTAATATAAATTAATGTCTATGAAAATATCCAAATTGTTCAAAATAAATCAAAGCGATTAAATGAATTTTATCATTATATTTATAATGTAACTGAAATTTCAAATCCAATCTAAATGTTTCGTAATAAATTTGATGTTTTCGGTAGCTTAGGAGAACTTGGGTTCTATATCTCTTTCGTCGTAGGTTATTCAATGAAACAAACGTCGCTATGTAAAATAATATTAATTAATTTATTGTTTCAAATTTTACATTCAATTGTATAATTCAAATAAAAATTAATAATTTTACAATTTCAAGTATTTACTTCCTAAAAAGCTTTTTTTAAATTTGTAGTCAAATTTAACAATTAAAAATGTTAATAATAAAAACTTAAGCGAAACAATAAAATCTTATAATTCAGTGTTCTAAGTCCTGATATACAGAATAGGCCACTTTCATTAGAATTTAAAGTTTATTAAATATATATTTAGCAAGTTGGGTCTTGCCTAAAATTAAATCGATCCCACAAGAGAGACAGAGATCTAAAGCTCTCTGTCTCTCTTGTGTTTTTAATCTCATTGAGACTAGAAATGGACATATTTTAATTGATTTATGCATTTAAAAACTTTCATAAGTTGTGTTATTTATCTTATTTTGAATGTCTACAAAACTTTGACCTATCAAGAAAAAAATAACTTACAAAAAATTCTTAAAACAATTGAATTACGAAGAATTTCGTAATTTGAGTAATTTCCTGACCTATGATAATTTCAGATATCCAAATATTCGAGAAATTGATAACGAATTCTTGGAATTAAAATTTAGTAAAAAATAAACCAAACAAAATGCAATTTGCTGAAATCAAACGACGATATACCCAAAATCAAAATTTAATTTCTATTTCTGCCAATAAAATTATTTCATTTAATTATTAAAACTATTTTTCATTATTATGAAATTCCAAATTATAATATTCTGCAAGTCTAATAAAATGATAATCTCTGTGACAAAGTTATTTCGCAACAGTCTTATTTCCGGAAAAATGAGATTCGCCGATAATTCTAAGAAACACAACAATTGTTGTCGAATTAATAACAAACATTGTCAAAAATATATAATTCTATCGCTGTTCTAAACTGCAACAATACAGAAGAATAGTATAATTTCGTAATAGTGTTCATTATTTTTGTATTAAATTATCCACGTTGAGAGCCACAAATTAAATTATTAAATTTTCAACGTAGTAATATTTTTCATGATCATTAACGTACAAAGCACGAAACAGTACCTACATTTGCAATGTTAGAAAGCGTGCATCGGTTACATCAATCAAATTCTACAATTTTTTTCACTTTTATACGTAATAAATTATTGATAAAAATTATTAACAATTTTTTTGTATTTTGATTATGATTAATCAATTTTGTTTAAAAAGTTCAGTGATAAAAGATCGAAAATTGCATTATTTTTTACATATTTATCTAACATGTTTTTCATCATCTACTAATAGCATATATGTTATATATGCGATTTAATCCAAATGGTTTAATCCAAAATGACATATTTTAATTCTGGATGATAACTTTCTGTATTTGTAACACCAATTGTAATGTGTATCATCGAATCAAATAGTGTTTTACTGCTTTAAGTAAAGTTATTTTGAAATCGTACTTTCAAGGTGATATTCCAAAACAAGAATTTATAAAATCAACTTTTCCTCCCTTGGTTTACAATATACTATTTACTTGTACGTGTGGTAAAAATTCCTTCAATTTAAAAGAAACGCAATGTAATCAACTGGATGAATAGCCTCAAAAGTTATTCTATTTGTGAAAATGCCCACTCATGTAATTTTTCTCACTCGGAATTAAGAAAAAACCTTTTTTTCTTACGCATGCTAAAGCGTAAAAGAAGCTTTTTTGCACTAGTGCGTAAAAAGCTACATTGCGCACGCTTCCTCAAACGAAAATCACAGTTTGTCACACGGGCGCTACACGTCCTTGTACCTAAATGTACTATTATCAAAATGTATTATTTTCAAAATGTACCTATTGCACACGGTTTCCGAGTACAAAAACTGATTTTTCGAAAAATCAGTTGGATGTTTTACAACAATGTACATTCTATCATAAAAACCGTCGCACATTAGGAAACTAAATAAAGTGGAAAATGTGGCCATAGACATGGCTACTTCGAAATTAAATAATGAAGAATCAGTTTCGAAAAAACGGTATTTTAATATTGATACGTAAACGATGAATATTAGAACTTGCAAGTCAATATCTTATACCGACCTTAGATTTCTTTTAATTAAATATAAAAGTTTCATTTGCATTGAAATTTAAATGATTACAAGACTTGTGAAAAGAAAAGAGTATAACGACAATGTTATTATTCGGCTTGGCAATAGACAAATTTTGGAAGAAGTGAAACTCGCTGCCGCTTCTAAGAAAAACATTGATCGTTATTGTTGATTTCAGACAACAAAATTATACTTTTAATGTCGTAAAAATATTTAATTCCATCGCTTATATAATGTTTTATTTAATTATTATTGTTTCATTTAGCTATTAAATTAGTTAAACTTCCACTAAAGAGTGACATAAAATAGCGTATTCACGTCGTGCGCATACGTAGCATATGTTTCTAGTGTATAATATTTTAAATAAATATTGTTAATATTAATATTAATAATATTAATAAATTAATACAAAATACATATTTGGAATTTTCGAATTTTATTCTACTTTAAAAATAATCCTCTTATTCTGTTAATAAAATTTATAATATGTTTTAAAGGAATATTTTAAACAAGATCATTTTTTCAGACTATTTTAGTAATATTAACATCTTTAAACTTTATTAGACTTAGTTGCACTAATTATTTAAGTTTTTAGTACTTTCGTTATTAAGATTATTAGCTCTTATAAGTGAAACAAAGACAGATGCGATAAAGTTCCCTGTGAGTGAGAGAAACAGCAAATTAACGTACGTATCGCTTTAGTATAAATTTAAAACGAATTATAATCTGAATCTATATTGCGCGCATGCGCGATAATATAAAAATCATGACTTAATATTAGCTTTTAATTGTTATTTATCAATAATCCCATCTAAATAAGACATTCGTGTTCTTTCTAAAAAGTATAATTATCTATCAAAACTTAAAACTACGTTTAAAATGTATCTACAGTAAAAAAATTAATATCCGATCTATTTGTTTTATTTCTTTTTCATTCAATTATTTTTACTGCATAAAAAGAGCTAAAATATTCTTTAATCAACTTTACTTTTGATAATTCATAGTATGATAATAATAATAATTTTAAATAAAACCGCTTCTGTGGAATGTCTGTTGCACCGACTTAAGAGCCATCTACAAAATGTAGATGGCGTATGCTCTCAGTATGCAAGTTTCACGATTGTAAACAGTACGTAAATAAATAGAAATCAAGAAATACTTTTGTGAGTGCTAATTAATATTATTATTTTAGTAAAAGGTATTCAGAACATTTTTATCAATACAAATACCATAAATGTTATTCTTCATATACGATCGTTTTTGTAACAATATAATTGATAATATTCTAACCTTATACTCATTCGTAAAGTAAAAATTAGATCATCTTTTATGTTTATTATTTATTCTAATTTTCATTTTTAGAGATTAAAATTTCTTCCGAAAAATGTTAGCCCTTCAAGGCTACGGCAGTGGCAGCGACGAGGAACCAGAAAATGATGTTAAAAGTGAAATAAATAATGATGCAGGTGCTAAGAAAATTCAACCAAAATCATCAGTTACAAGTGAAAATTCCATAGTATCACTTGGATTACAGATTTGTGCTGCTCCTGATGTTGTACCTACAGTAAGCATTTATATTATAATTTATACAGAAACATTTGTTCTCGTTGTTTTGAATAAATTTATTTCACCTAATAATTATTTACTTTTTCTGCAATTTAGGGCTCAGATTTATGTAAACGTCATATAGATTCTACAACAAAAGAGTTAACGTTTAATCCGAAATTTGAGGAATTATTTACGGCTGAATTGGGTCCAGAAAATCCTTTCAAAACTCAACAACAAAGAGCTGTTAAAAATATGTTGTCAGGATATGTGGAGAAGGCACATATTAGTGAATTTCAGTTTGAAAACCAAAGGAGGACGTTTACTAGCTATGGTGATCATTCAATTCAGCATATTTAAACATAGATATGAAATTAATGTTTTTTTCTTCAAATTTTAATTAACAATAATACTGAAAAATCTTATTATTGAATTTAATATATATAAAATAAAGAAATTAGAATAATTAGCAATATATTTTAATTGTATTTAATTTGATTAGGATATGCTCTTGACCCAACTGTTAATGGAGAAGCAGATGAAGGAAAAGTAGTTGTTGGCGCAGTTGAAGCCGCGGGAAATTCCGGCGCCATAACAGTATTTGAGAAAACTCCTATAAGAGAAGCTGATAAACGAAAACGAAAACGGAATGATGATCCTGCAGATATCACTGGATTTTTGGGTCCATGGGGTGGATATGTTGATGAAAAAAGAGTCAGCAAACCGTCTGATGAAGAAGCAGCAGAACTTGAAGAGATTTTGGCTAAACGAGATAAAAGAGGAAAACAGGTGGATGACAAACCTGTGGAAGAGAAGACAGTTTTGCATAGTATGAATTTTATTTTTATTAATTTTGCCATAAATGATTTGAATAATCAAATAAAATATCCATCAAATACTATATAGCATGAAAATAATATAACAGGGACAAAAAGTATTAATAAAAATATTACAATATTTCATAAAAAAATTGTAACTTACCACTCAGATTGTGTTAAATTATTAGAATCCGGAGTTATTTTAATTTTTTTATTTAATAAACTATTTTACACTGTCTAATATATTATCATTTATTCACAGTCAAAGATAGTGTGGACTATCAAGGTAGATCATTCTTGCATGCTCCTCAAGACGTTGGTGTCAATTTAAAATCCGATTCTCCTCCGGAAAGATGTTTCTTGCCAAAATCTCATATACATACATGGGAAGGTCACACCAAAGGCATCTCTCAAATCAGATGGTTTCCACAGACTGCACATTTGTTGCTTTCTTGTAGTATGGATTGTAGAGTAAAGGTATATATTTTAAATATGAATTCTATAATGAATATAATTACTTGAAACAATTAGTAAATTGAATTAAGTCACTAATAAAACTTTTCAATTTAGTTATGGGAAGTTTACAAAGAAAAACGATGTGTCAGAACATACTATGGGCACAGACAAGCAGTTAGAGATATTAGTTTTGACAACGATGGCAAAAGGTTCTTGTCTGCTGGTTATGACAGATATGTCAAATTATGGGATACCGAAACAGGAGATTGCATCAGTCGTTTCACGAGTCGAAAGATTCCTTATTGTACGAAATTCAATCCAGATCCTGACAAGCAGCATTTGTTTGTTGCTGGTACAAGCGACAAGAAAATTATTTGTGTAAGTATTGAATTTTGAATTGAATGAGTATTGAATTCATAGATTTTCTATTAAATTCATTTCATGAATTCCTGTTTCTTTGCAGTGGGATATTCGATCTGGCGAAATTATTCAAGAGTATGACAGACATTTAGGAGCTGTCAATACGATTACTTTTGTTGACGAAAATCGAAGATTTGTTACAACTTCCGATGACAAAAGTCTCCGTGTTTGGGAATGGTAATGTATTTTTCATTCAGTCAAAAATATTATTTATGTTAACAACAAATATTTAAAAATAATTACAATTCATAAGAATTAAATATATTCAATAAAATCAAATTAACTGTAAGCATTTTTTAAACAGGGATATTCCGGTTGATATGAAATACATCGCAGATCCTCGGATGCATTCTATGCCAGCTGTGACATTGTCGCCAAATCAAAAATGGCTCGCTTGTCAAAGTATGGATAATAAAATCGTTATATTTTCGGCTCTGAACAGATTCAAAATGAACCGGAAAAAGACATTTACTGGTCATATGGTAGCTGGTTATGCTTGTGGTTTAGATTTCTCGCCAGATATGAGGTACTTTGTTTTATCTTATTTTAATAATAATATAATGCATATAAGATTCAAAAATATCTTGTGTCTATTAAAAACACATAAGAAGAAATCAAAATGTATAATTACAACATAATAAATTTACAGCTATCTTGTATCCGGTGATGCTGATGGAAAATGTTACGTTTGGGATTGGAAGACAACGAAATTGTATAAAAAGTGGAAAGCTCATGATGGAGTTTGCATTTCCAGTTTGTGGCACCCTCATGAACCTTCGCGCCTTGCTACTGCTGGATGGGATGGAAAAATTAAATATTGGGATTAATTAATTGAATTGTACTGTAAATATTTCATTTTTTGTTATTTTTACATAGTCAATTCTACGTGAAACTTGAACTGAAAAATGTAATTGATTCAATTTGAATCCATTATTTCCAACGACATTAAGAATCATATTTAAATAACAGGCAATTTTTTAATAACTTCAATGCTCTGAAATTATTATAATCCCAGATGTAATGTACATAAAGTTTTTTAAGAAAAAGACACCTGACACGTATAAATTATGTAATTAGTATGTAAATTACATAAATAATGAAATTTTTTAAAAATAAACATATGATTTTCATAAAAATGCCACTGTAGTGTCCTCATTTCCAACCCTTTGTACATTTTTTATAGCCCCAGTATAATTATACATGACTGTATAAAAAACTAATCTCATTATTCACATATAAATGATTAGCTCGTTAATTAATGAAATACTACATCATTTTTTATTTATTTACAAAAAGCACGGTTAAGTCATACAAATTATTTTAATCAAAATCTTAAATGTTTCATCGTCACATTCATTTGTATATGACACGAATGAAAATTAAATGAATGTATATTCTATCAGTTTCCAAGTGGTATCCCTAAAACTAGGAGTCATCGCAAGTTATAACTAGGGAAAATCGATAACTGCGCTGTTCTACTCCAAATGGTGCTTCTGTCGCGCTGACGTTTTACGCCACATTTATTCTGATTTTAGTCAGCTTCCACGATCATGAACTTGCTGTGACTCCTTGAGTCATCCTAAATAATAAACAATCACCATATTTGAAAAGTTTAATGAAATTGTTTACTCAATTAACTCGCAGTATTCTAGTGTCGTACTTTAAATCGAAAAGTAAGTTTTCGTTCGTCCAATTTGACTTGTTTACACACGACTAGAAAGCAAAATTGTAATAATATCTTCCAATATTATTTATTAATTTGTTTCTACTAATTATATTTTTCAGATATTAGCTATAGATATGATGAAAATGGATAGTTCAAATTTGGGATATTCGTATCATCTTCCTACAGCGGGATGGAACTTAAAAGTTCGAAACGCTTTATCTCAGTGCAGTGATTTGTTCAGTGAATTTAATAAATACATTGCACCAGCATATCACCATGACCGCTGTGAAAGGTATAATTAATCATGAGAAAAGGGAAACGCATTTTGTGTTATATATTTTATTTCTTTGTCAGAGTCGTATAACATAATAATTGTTTAGGTCAGTTCAAATGAGGCTGTATTCCATGCATAAAAGAGAATTTGTTATGGTCTTTATTGCTTTTTTCGCGTGTTTTGGATTGGCTGTTTTTATAGGATTGGCAGGTAAAAAATACATTTTTTTAATGGATTCAAAATAATTGTTTATTTTAAACTATCTGAATGTAAGTTAAAGATGATGTCTATTCTTAAATAGGTCCACCTATTACCTCGACAATAGAACAAAAAGCGCACTTAAATGGAACAGACATAGCTACTGGTCCTTTTATTATGCAAACTCCAGAAATGTCTACATATAGTCAACAACTTTGGATTATAGCTAAGTTGTCAACGTTGAATACGGACGGTAAATAGTTTGTTGGGAATAATAATTTAATTTATTTATCGCATCATAAGCGAATTATATTTAATAAATGAGGGAAAATGTTAGTAAACATTTTTTACAGTTTCATTTTTAATGACAAGATTTTCACAATTCAACGATGAAAGCATTACAATCGAATTTGCAAATGTAAATGACGAAATTCACTTTTTAATTCAAAAAATATATCTGATAAGAAAAAGTAAATTTCATTTTTGTTCATTTATACGAAATTATTATATAAATTCGTTCAAAATAGAACATTATTTTATCTTTTTCATTTTAATAACCGACATTTTTTTCATTTTAGTTTTTTCTACTGTATAATTTATCATGTTTTATGCGACAAATTTGAATTTGAATTGATAAGCTTTTTGTAATAGAGATTGTTTGTTTTAGATGAAAGATATGACAAAAGTTTTCAAGTAAGTGTTTCCATTGATGGAGTATCATTAGATAAGAAACTTGTTCCTGTGTTGACAATGATGACAGGTCATAATAGGTAAAATTCTTTGCTTTAAAATAATGTTTAACAATATAAACGAATATAATCAAATTGTATATCGTCTTTTGTTAGAACGAGGCATTTGAAATGTGAACGACAAACATGCGAAGATTTTGTTGTGGCTCATTTGGGATACCTGGATTATAACCATTACATTATAACTGTTAGATTTTATGGTTTAGAGGGCTTCCATCAGCGGTACACCATTCGGAGACTTACTTTCTACGTCAGTAAGCATTTGTATAATTTTTGTTTCAATTTACTTTATCAGATTAATTTTCAGTTTTCAGAATTTACATATTTGAAATGTATTTACTAATGTATTGTCAATCAAATTTTGAAGTTTGTACAAAACTTGCAATTAAAATCCTTATTTTTGTTTATTATTGATCAATTCAAGATTTACAAGTTTTTCATTTACATGAATGAAAAGTTATAAATATGTGTTTCTCTTCTGGATAAGAAATCATTTCTACAATTATTGTAAAATTAATTATTTGTTATCACATATTTTTTCGCGTTTTATGTTACTTTTTCCTAATCATTAAAAATATACTTATAATTCTGATAATAATATGAGCAATTGAAATTATTTTTGGACATATGTAATTTAATCATTTCTTCAGTGCAATCATTTTCAGCTAATAATTATTTGTCGTATATGAACAGTATTTTGATTATGTATAGTTAGTTATAAATGTTTTTTATATGTTATATTTTTAATGTTGCAGTTTAAAAATTACAACCCAGCATTTACACAAATTGAAATATGGTTTAGACTGATATTTTTAATATCAGCTTTCATTGTGACGGTGAGTATTTGGATGAGCAATGTTGATTCTTCTTTTGCAATTGTTAGACAGTTGTTACCATAATTAAAATTTGATAGCAATTGAAACCAGCCGATTTTAAAACATAAACTACTACTTTATTTTAGTTTATTGTAGTATTTTTACTGCAACATCAAGTTTAATTTTAATTCAACAAAATCTTTGCAAAATATTTATTCAACAACACATATATTTATGTGATTATACATTTTAAAAAACTATGTTGTGTATTTGAATTAAATATATTTTGTACTAATTCCTATATCAAGTGACAAAACCATTTCTGTATGATTATTATTATTTAATATAATAGGTCTATAATAATTTTACTGAATAATTATTATTTATTACAAATAATTTATATCCAACTTGGTTTTATTTTAATCCTATATATTAATAATACAATTTTACGTTTTACCCACAGTGCTGGTTTGGACACTCTTTACGAAAATATCCTGTACATGATTGGTCTATAGAACAAAAATGGGTTTCCATATTATTACCTCTGCTAATTTTATACAACAGTAAGTATTTTGAAATGAAATTTACAATTGTAACACTGAAAAAGCTTTTACAATATAAACACGATCAATTTATTATTGATCATTGAATAAGTCTGTATTTTTTCCTTACAGATCCGTTATTTCCAACGATATTTCTCATAAATTCATGGGTCCCAGGAATGTTGGATGCAATTTTACAAACGACGTTTTTATGTGCCATTTTAATGTTCTGGCTATGCGTTTACCATGGACTCAGACAGGTATAATAAAAGCCTTAAAATTATGCGACACAATTAACAAATCGTAAATAATATTCAGCGTACAAATCATACGTACGCTAATTATTAATTCGTTTCAATTAATCAAGTTTGGATATTTATGTTTTATTTATAGAACGAAAGACGAATGTTGACTTTTTACTTGCCAAAAGTGATAGTGGTAGGTTTACTGTGGTTCGCAGCACTCACTCTGGCAACATGGCTGAGGCGTACAGAACTTGAAGACCCGACTTATAATTATATGCTTGACACGTCTAATTATAACGTAATTTATTTCAATTTATTATTTTGTATTTTACCACGAACTTTTAGTCTGCACAAATTGCTAATAATTTTGATGTTTTGTTTAAGGGGTTCAAGGCATTCTTCTTTACTGTTGGTGGAATCTACATCGCGTACTTGCTTCTACTTGTCCTTAAAGCGTACAGTGAATTACGATCCATGCCATTCTTCGGTTAGATTTTTGAATATCTTTATTGGATGGTTTTTAAAACGAATATTTTTATATTCAAATTTGCAGTATGCAAATTATTAATGTGTTTTTCAATCTATTATTAAACGTAACAACGAGGTTATAAATGAATAATTAATCGTTCAACAGTGTCAATTAATGAAGTAAATTTGAGTAAATGTATATAGTGAAAATATAGAATTTGTATTTCATATTGCAGTGTTACTTTGTTAGCACTTTAATATTCTTTCACCGTTGTCATCATCCGACTAAATTATGATTGAACTAAATGATTCATTATTCCGCAGATCTGCGCTTAAGATTTTTAACACTATTCGGACTGGTTGTCATCGGAGTTTGTGCGTTAATAACTTCCCGACAATTTGGAGCTGGAGTACTTGAAGACAGTTTTGCATCCCGCCTGTCTACTTATTATCATACTTCTGCTCAGTTCATGGCTCTTTATGGTTTACTTAATTTCTATTTATATACAATGGCCTACGTTTATTCGCCAGGAGTGCAACAAGTTTATGGACAGCGTATGTAATATTGAAATTTATAAATGCTAATCACATTTTTATCTCGCCGTTAAATTATTAGCTTTAAACGGCGTCGAATGGTTAATAATTCATAATGTTTCAAAATCCATTGACCAGTGACATTTATAGTTAACGTTATTTAAACATTTGAAATGTCATTTTTCAGATTCAACGATTACAAAGGATAATCCAGCGTTTTCGATGGTTAATGATTCGGACGAAGACATTATATATGGATCCGATGAAGACGTTCGGAGATCACTGACTCGTGCGCCAAAGAATACAGACGATAGTGATTAAAGTGTGCAAGCAAATTGCGTACATTATAACATATGTATTTAATTTTTGGGGAATAATTTATACGTTATTTAACATGCTAATCCAGCGCACGTTTAATTATTTTGTACTATAAATGTGCACTTGGTAATTCATCTATTACTGCAACAAAGAGTGCAATTATTTGATGATGATGTTATAATTGATTCACGAAACTTGAACAAAGAAAGTTTGTATGTATTTTATGAGACAGAAGATTTTTAATCGAATCGGCTAATTAAGTTCGATGTTAATAATGAATGCAGAATGGAGATATATTGACGTAATTATTAGCGTGGAATTCTTTTGTAAAGTGATTCGCGTTAGTTCTATATTTCATTGTAGATTGAATCAAGTCTACGGTTCGTGAAGGGACTAAAATTGAAGCCCAATTACATCACGTTTTTTGATAACTGTCTTTACATCATCCGCGATTTCGATTAACGTCATCATAACAGTATTAATTTCCATTGTATTGACTTAACAGTCAAAATGATATAGAATCAAACATAATAAGTAGCGCTAAAATTACAGTGCGTGTTTGTTTTGTTCGACGAGTTTGTACACTGTATGAATGTAAAGTTACATACGAATGCCTTGCGAAAATAGCGAATAATATAAACGATCCAACGTTTGTTACGCGGTGTTTTGTACGAACGCGCGTCGACGCGGTTACATGAATACAAATTTGTTACAAAAAATGAACCCCTCCGGTGGTTGTTGATTTCAATTACATCCGAACTAAACAATCAAGTTATGCCAATAGCATTCAGTCATCCGCGCTCCAGCGTCATAACTAGCAATCACACGAAGATTCAGCCTCTTAATGGAAGCCTAATCGGCGAAGGTCGCGCAGCAGACGAATGATGGCGATCGGTCAGAAGTATGATGTCCTTGTTGTGGATTCCATTTGTGAAAATGACCGCCAGCCTCCCGCACTTCTTCATTCTTCTCCTCCGATCCTCGAGCGTAGATGTCGGTCGTTCTTTTAGGGAGCGCTGTAAAGTCGTCCAATGAAACTATACTATAACCGGTTCGCAGCTGCATCCCGGCCCGAGGACCTGCGAGTACGCTCCGGCTCGACACTGTGTGCACAAACGCGCACAGTTCGCATGTACGCTGCTGTACCGTACATCGGAGGGCCGCGGGCATATTATGGCTCACGCGTGAGAGTGCTAACGGAGAGGAGGACAGTATCTTCTAAACCGCTGTCCGAATCTCTCTTCCTTCTTGGTTCTCCTTCGTCCTTGCCGGTGCCTCGCTATCTCCCCGTCATTTTGGGGCCAACGTTCGTCGGCTTATGGTAGCGTCTCGTACCGCTCGATCATTGCGGAAGTTCGCGCACGTGTGATCCACGCAACTCTACCTTAGCGTTTTTGTTCGACCTGTCTCGCTGATCCCGAGGATCCAACGTATACTGTGGCTCGGCTGCAAAAACGTCATTTGTCAGGAGCCAAAAGTGATCAGTCTTGGTGTCGCAATTGCAGCCTATCTCGCAACTCCGAATCACGGATGGTGAAATGTTTACGGATAGCTGGATCCGCGAGGAATCATCGACTTGACACTTTCACTAATGTCTCGTCGACTCCTCAGTCGAGTGCTGCTTTTCGCGACTGGCGTGCGCATCGCTGAATCGCTGCTCATAAAAGGTCCGCGATGTTCTTAACGGTGGTTCTTGCACTCTGACATCATGGTCAACCGGGACTTTTATACCGAAGGTGTGCTCGCGTGCTGTTTGAGTGGAAAATTTATCCGCAGTTCTTTTTTCGCGTCGCCCGTCTGAGAGTAGTTGTCCCGCTGCTGGCTGTGCTCATTTTTTGTCGCGCATTTTCGATCGCTCATTTGGAATGTACTTCTAGACGAGTCGCCGTAAAAGTTTGTGCAAAAGTAATGTCTTCTTATTATGGCACAACCTTCTCAGAAAGCTCGTCAGCTGATTGCAGCCAAGGTATGTGAATGACTTCTTCTTCTCAGTGTTCTGTATCATAAAATGATACTTTACAACAGACGTATCATTTAAGTACTCATCCTATTGGCACAATTGTATTTCAATCAGCGCGCATTTGTAATCAACAAAATTACACTCTCGACAACATTGTTGTTTGGACCATTTGTAATATTAAGAACCAATTTAGATGTATCAACTTGGCTGGGTTACAGGTCAAATACATGTATTACACATTTTTTGCGTCTGACTCATCGAGCCAATTTCTGTTTTCTCAAATGGATATAATAAATTTTTATGAACAACCAACATGAAATAAAACTTGACAGTCAGAAACATTTTAGGCGTGTTTTTGATTCTTTATTGGTTTGCCGTTTGTTTCACTGCTGTATCAAATCCTGTTCTCTTATGTATGTTAATAGATGTCAATCATTAATATTTTGTTCCAGTGATACTTTTAGTCTACTAAAAATGGCGTTAGTCTATAAAAAGTTATCATGACGGTGACCGTTACAAATGAATGCTTTCTTTCTTCTTTGGTGTTAAAACGACTATTTATTACAATCGAAAACCTGTTTAGAATACATATTCAACGTACACAGTAAAAAATGGTGGAAAATTCGAGTAGACGTCGCACACGTTTCGCCTGCACAGTTATTACTAACTCCTGCCTCTTGCACAAATCTTCATTTACTCAACCATTTCTTCTAATTGCTCAAAAGACAATTAGAAGATCGACCAAATCAATTCAAATTAATTATCTCATCCAGTCAAATTGATCAATTTGAAAAACAACATTCTAATTTTGAGATTCATTAAGATAACATTTTAAACACGCTATTTCATTTTGATCGTGAAACTCTACATGAAATGTAAATTGTGAATGAAATGACTGGTTAGACAAAACATGCAAAGATTCTTTTAAGCGTCATAAGTCAGAAAAGGTATCTCCCCTCTTGACATTGGTGAAAGTCATATTTTAGCAGTGTCTACTGTTGACCGCGGGCTATTAGATTACCTCAACATTTCTGGCATTATTCTTGATTTGTAAATAATTGTGTTTGTCAAACAGACACAATAGATTATTGAATCGAAGAATGCTTTTCACTTACCGGTATTAATAAATCTGGATCAAATATATATTGATTATTAACTACATCGTAAATACGTAATATCGTTTGTCAACAGTGCAGAATTAACGAAATTGTTTGTTGATCAATGATTTCGCGATGAATAAGTATTTAATGACATTTGATTATTATTTACATTTCATTTAAATATAATATTAAATATGAAATATCATTTCATATTTAATGTTTGATAGTATTTAAAGATAATATTTTACGATACACGTGTAAGTGTCAATATGATAATTTCGAATTTGCAGCTTGCTGTTCAAACTGTTTAGATTATTAAAAGACAAATTTGGCAGATTTTAACAATTTAAAATCTGCCAAAAATTGTAAAAATTGTAAAACTTTTAAACCAACAAAACTAACAAAACTGTTTAGATCATTTAAATTTCAAATCTGCCAAAAATTGTAAAAATTTAAAATCTGCTAAAAATTTAAAAAAGTTAAAATCTGCCAAAATTTTTAAAAATTTAAAAATGTTTAAACTAACATAAGTAAAAAAACTTTTTAGATCATTAAAAGGCAAATTATAATATTTAAAAATTGCATAATTATGCAATTTTTAATTGAACTTTACTAGACGCATTTAAATGTTGTAGATATATCAAAATGAAGAGAATTAAAAAATGAGTTGAAATATAACAGTGCGGTTTAAAATGCAATTTTTAAACTGAAATTGACAGAAAAATTCACCTAAGAAGTTCAAGATTCAATAAAAACCATAAATGTGTTCAGTAATAGTACTAATTTCAAGCCTGACTTGAATATTATAGTGCATTAAATACATTTTTCTACTTAGCGATGCACATTTTTCTATAGTACTTCATAGAAAAAGTACTATAAAATTCTGGTCTTTTTGTACACTGTACATTCCAGCTTTATGATTTAAGAAATATTTTAATCAGCAAATCGGTAATTCCAGCAACAACGTTCATAAATAATTATCATTTTTTCAGCCTTTATAACATCCTCTCTTTTTTCTTATGATTAATAGATTATAAATTGCAACGCATATTAACCTGATGCTAAGCAATTTTCCATCTTTTATTATATGAGTTTTTAATTTGACTTTTTCATTTTATTATATTATACTATATCCAAGAAAAACATTTTTTTATAACTACAAAATTTAAATATTCAT
>JABFQD010001798.1:0-17084 GCA_022817045.1 Psix sp. ZL-2020 | reverse complement strand
AATTAATATTAAAAAATATAATATAAAAATAAAAAAATATAATATAATGTTTTTATTATAATATTTTGATTTTAATTTAAAAATAATGCATTCAAACTAATAAACTGAATCATTAAATTACGATTCCCGAAATAAAGTAAAATTCCTTTATAATTGAATGAATGTAATTATCTTTCAAACTTTAAATCTATTTATCTATAAGACATTCAAAGTATGATTTCTGAAAATATTAATTACTCTTCTATGCTATTCGTTTCTAATGTCTTTATGTCTTTATGGATTAAAAGTACTTTCCCCGAAATGTTTGTCTTAGATCAATTAGATAATGTGTTTTGTTTCATTTACAATAAAATGATTTTTTATCCATCGTTCTTTGTTTCAAAGTAAATCATTTACTCAAAAACCATAGTTTACTAAAGCATAATATTCATTCTTAATGCTGCACGGCTATTTCGTTTCGAGTAATTAATAATATTTATATATAAAAACATAAATATTTTATGTCCAAACCAATTCTCCAATATTTATATATATAATAATAACATTTTGAATATTGACAATATTATATGAGTAAAATAAAATAAATAAATAATTAAACTCAACTGAAAAGTACATGAGATAAATGACAGTTAAACCATAACAATAAAGATGATGTGGAAATCTTATTATCATGGAAAGATATTTTTCATGATAATAAGAATTTAATTCGATTAAAGAAAGGTTTTCTATTCATTTATTTGTATTTATCATATATTATATCTTCTAAGTAAATAAATTTCTTTATCATCAAAGTCTTAGTTTAGAGATTAATTTATTTAAATTATATTTCAGTAATGTTTTTTCAGTAAATTTCATTAATAAAAAATACTCAAAGTTATTGTACTATTACTCGCGTTAATCATATTTGATATTTTTTGTATTTCATATTCTGGCACTAGATAACAAAATATTAAAAGCATGATTTTATAATTGAATAATTATTGTAGTTTAAAAAATAAGTTAGTTTGTATGAAATTTAGGGGCTTTGTGAAAGCTCGTGTTAAGATAAGATCCTTATTTAGATCTCTTTGTTTGGAGACCGGCCTAGATTATAATTTATATCACATACAAACACAGGTCGTTTTTATTGCTGTTGAATTTCATTTGTGTAAAACCTAACCCTTTCAAAGTTTCTGAAAACAGGTACAGTTGGAATATGCATTGAGACAATTGAGAGAAAATTAGTGGAAATTTTCAAAACTTCCACAAACTTGTGGAAAGTTCCTTAACATTTGTTTCAACTACTAACATGTAACATGTTTCCTGTTTCATTGTCAACCTTGACGTAAGAATAAATTCAATAAAAAATTTTAATTACAGATTGAATTAAAATTATCCTTGCTAGTAAAATATACGTTACAAGCTCAAGTTAAAATGAAAATAAAAACGACTTTTAAAAAAAATAAAGAACACATTTATTAAACATTTATCTTAACAAATAAAACTAATTCCAAGGTGAAGTAAATGTATCAAGACGTTTTATAATATAAACATTTTTTATTCAAACGTATATTCTTATACATTTACACAGTACAAAAAATTATACTCATCACCGTGGGGTGATTTTTCGTAACTGCTACGATCGCTGGGGCGGGGTTTAGGGAGGAATTATTACCTCAATTAAGAGGGGGAGTAACTAATATTTGTTCAACGGGGAAACAGGATCAGGGTGCAATAGAGGTATTAGATGAGAGGAGAGGGCAAGGGAGTGAGGAATTGAGCAGAAGGTCTGTACACGCTCAGGTGACGCCCCTTCGCGGTCGATTTTCGGAGCCATAGCAACATCGCGCAAATGCCGCGAAATCGTAAATCACACATTCGTATTTCGAGTTGATCTCACTTACACAAACACCTGAATCATTCGTCCGTAATTCATGTACACTAGCGTGCATACACACTTTCATTCGTGAGCTTCAACATTTAAATACCATATTCATCGTAAATTATAATCCTAATCATTGAATCATCATAATTAGAATATCGATAGCGATACACTAACTATCTAAGCATATTTATATATGTATGTTTACATATACCGCCGTATTTATAAATGTACCATGTATTTACAAGCGCAGCAAGATTATACACGAAGTACTCAACATCATCTCGGCATCTCCAGTTTCTTCGACCCTTTTTCATCTTCGTTTGTTCAACAATCGTTCTTCCTCGTCGTCATTAATTCGCTACATTTTGTATCTTTGTTTCACTCGCGTCTCTCTCTCACTGTTTTTCGTTTTGTACACTCGAGCGTCGTTGTAAGCGCACGCGCGCTGAGATCAGAGAAACCGCCACGTAGGAACTCGGCCCTCGTCGACATTGGCACTTGTAACGACTCAATCGAAAACGAAGAACCTCGCGAAACGTAAGGAAATGAATGAATCTCGAGAACAGAAAAACAAAAAAAAATATATATATATATAATAACATCGCAGACACATTTCGAGGAGGCAGTACTGTTGAAACAGGAACATTTTTGTAACGATTTTCAACATTTTCAACCGCAAATTAAAGTCATTTCTTCGCATTTGAACGAAACAAGAATGAAAAAAAAATAGTTTATGAGAACAATCGGTTAATTAAATGGTTCAATTAACGACAAAAAGGAGGAGATTTCGTTTGCGTAATAAATACATAATTGTAATGGAGCGAAAAAAAAGTATTATCACAAAGGGATCCGATTAACTCGGCGACTGTTTGAGTTGCGGCGCTACGTTTGCTCATCGTTGAGCTTCGGCTGCTCGGCTTTGATGCCGAGGATCTCTTCCTTAGCAGCGTCCATCACTGTGATCAAATCTTTAACCGTGTGGTAAATGATGTTCTTGATCTGAAGCTTATCCTCGTGGTTGGTGTGCGTGTCCGACAGCGCCCGGAATTCTTGCGTCAGATGGAAACAGTGTGACACGTTTTCCGGCGAGACAAAGTCTTCCGCAACTTTGATGCAGTTGTGTAGATTGCGCACCTGATGCGGCGCACCTGCTGGCACGAATACTGCGTCACCCAGACATTGTACTATGGCATACCTGAAATTGTATAAACAATAATTAATTTTAATCCATTATTATATACTTGTATTATTTTTTAAATTTCATATTTCATATTTCATTTTTCATTTTTGTCATTCCAATTGACTTTTCTCAAATATAAAACTGAATTGTGCCAAAAAGATAGTGAAATAAATTCGAAAAAAAAATTTAGATACACACCCTTCAACTCCGTATTCTCGATAAAGCCTCTCACGTAAGGGACCATCAAGATAACAGCTTTGATCATGAATAGGATCGTGATGGGGCTCGAGTCTGGCACCGCGCTCAAGCGCGACCGCATTTAAAAGGTCCCGAATTTTGTCGGCGTCGCGTGCCGCATAGATGTGCCACAGCGCACCTGGCGCTTCGCCCTTGTCGCGCACTCGCCGCCGAGTTAAAATATCACAGCCCGCTTCATCTATTGCTCGCAACGCCTCTGTAAGAAGTATGACAAATTATTATCAATCACTATTCCTAATGAATTCTTTTCTCTCCAACACCAGCATGCTTTAATGTTGTTTTACAACGAAATTAGCGATACCAACCTTTGACATGTTCATCATTGTCGCCATCCTTGGGTATGCCAACATACACCATAACATTGACCGCGTCGGAGATATCAAGGTGCAAGTTAGTCGTGCCTTTGTTAGGATAGAGCGCGGAGCCATAAGCGTTGTACATCTTAGGTCCGAGATCCGGCTTAACAAAGCAGTTAGGCAGCCTGGAGGCGAGGTTGAGGTTGCCGTTTCTGTGAGTGTACTGCGACAGTGGCAGCACCTTCATCAGATCAGCAAAGCGCGAGGGCAGCACCTCTGCGAAGTCCTCCGCGGGTGGCCAGTCCTTGAGCTTGAGTAGCATCGGGTTGCCTTTGTCATCCTTGAGTCTCTTGGAAAAGTGCTCGAAGCCCTCCCAGAACTTCCTCATCGGCTGGTTGGGCACGAGGTTGCCGGTCATGCAATTGATGAGATCGTTTTTAACATCGCCGAAGTCCCGGATGAAAGAGTCCGGGTGCCAAAGATCCATGTCGAGATCTTTGGTGACGTCAGAGACAATGACTGGTTGACCACGCTTCCACTGGTCTTGGAAGAGTCGATAATTGTTTGGGTTATTAGGCTCGTTGAGCTTGAGCAGTTTACCATCGCAGAGCCACGAGTGCGGTACGTCTGGGTACAACAACGTACTCTCTGTCAAGGTCATTATCCGGATGGGAAGCGGCTCTCGGCCGCGCTGCGTCCACTTGTACCGACGTACGAAGTGCTTCAACTCTTTCGGCTTTTCGTCATCAAGGCTGTCTTCTTCCTTGGTCTCCTTTGCATTATGGCCAATCACACTTGATATCACCTGTAACAATATTTTATGTTTAATCATTCTTTTTCATTTGTTTCTAATTTTAATTTATTCATTACAAATAATCAAACTAATGTGTTTATGAACAAAATATATCCAACAGTCTAGAATCTAAAATTCTTTTAAAGTTAAATTTGTTAAATTTTTAAATCAGCTTTTATGTTTTAGTGTTTGATTTGATTTTTTTACAGAATTATATTAAAAAGTGAAAAAATCGAGCTCTGATAATGAAGCAGGTTAATTGTTTTCCATTAAATTTGAACAATCTGTAATGTCTGTAAAAACAGTTTCGAACAGTTCGAAAAATCAATTTTTAATTATACCTCGTCTAATGTGTCCAGTTTTGACTTTTTGCCGCTCTTCGTAGAGGCGCTACCGTTGTTACTCGACGTATTATTTGCATTACTAGAATTCGTGTTATTAGAACAGTTATTCGTGGGTGAATTAGACCTGGAGCCGTTGCCTCCATTAGGTTTGCTCGAGGGCCTAATTAGGAGCTCGCGTAGCGTTGAATAGTTGCCGTCGCGATCCTCTTCGTCTGATTCTGAACTTGATCCGCTATCATTCTTATCTTCATTTTTAAGAGCAACATCCGCTAACCAATTTAAAGGTGAATTTTTATCTTCACCATTGGCCTTTTCTGAGCTTTCTTTGGAGTTATCTTTTTCTTGCTTTTCCTGCAAAATCAAAAGCAATCAGATTAACAACCTGATAAAAAAGCATCAAAATCTACTTGAAAGACTAAAACTATTCATTGAAACATAAATCCAAATCGATAATTAGTGATAACTCAATAGAATCTACTTGAAACAAACAGCACAAACTCGAGCACTTACTTGTTTGATATTTCCATTCATGATGGCATTAGACTCAGCCTTAATCGCCTTAATAAGTACTTCATTTGGTGTGCTGGGTTTGACGAGTTCACAACCGCAATGTTGCGGGATGCCCCACTCGGCGCGACACTCGTGGAGCTTCTCACCGAGTCTTTTCAGACTATCACCAGCGATGATCTGCGTGAGGATAAGTTTGTCCGGTTCGTGAACCTGTTTGCTTCGACACAGCAACCACGAATAACTGTCACTATTTCGATTACTTTCACCCCATACTTTGATCGTGCCATTCTTACGTCCCTGCAAATTTGAGCAAATGATTAGACACAGAAACTAACAAACAACAAGATATTCTCATTATTTCAATAATCAGGGTTAAAAAGCTCATTTAGTTGCGATCATTGAATAATCACGAAACAAAAGTTTACATCATTTGATAAGAACAAATGATAAAATACGAATATTTTATCTTATAATATTGAAAATATGTATCGTTTTAAAACTAACTTTATGGTTTGAATTATGGTGATAAATATAGTTACCTTATAACAATCGATACAAACAACGAAGCCACATTTACGACAAGCCCAATGGTAGTTGAAGAGGGTGGTCATACAGACATCGCACATTTCCCGAGTACCGGTGACGACTCGCTTCCAGGCAACTGTTCCGTCTACAAGCCCGTTTTCAGCTGTCAGGTACAATGTGCATCATCCAATGCAAAGAAGCGTTAAACCATGCGAACCAAATCATAAAATGTGCGCAAACAAAAGAAAAAAAATTGACATTTGAATTTGAAATAAGAAAATTGGAAAAATGAATACAATTGTAAATTATCGAATGACTCGTGAAATGATGTACCATATGAGTAAGCAACTATTAATGAAATATGATGTACGTAAAAATTAATTTCTCAATGAATTACGAGAAGATGAACACAATTCTATAAATTGTCGTGTTTCTAATTTCAGGAAACATCAAATCTATAACTGTATCGAACAAGTTATAGAATTAGATCATATAATTTGTGCAAACTTATTTACAGTTCAAATTAATAGTGCAACGATTTTGAATGGAAATGAAGTACATCGCTGATTGTTATGTGTGAGAGTAGCAAGTATGAATGATACCCCTTGTGAAATGTAATCAAATGTCTGTAACGAGAAAGAATGTTACCTTCAGTCATGTGTTCCTGAGCAGCCTCCTTCTCCTGATGATAAAGATCACAGAATTGGTCGCCGACTTGCCGCAAAAGTTGGTGCGTCGTTTCCAACTCCATAACCTCCTTATCTGTAGCGCCGTCTTTCTCATTTTTGTCTGTTTTGCCAATTCTTACCGTGACTTTATTGTGTTTGCCTGGCATCCAAAGGCGAAGATCTTCCTACGTTTCGACAGAAAACAGAAAACATTATACCACAACTGCTGCAGCTCAGCTTCAAATTAAATCAATTTCTCGTATTTTCAGTGTTAAAAAGCTCGTTTTTTTAAACACGGTTTGTTCTTAGAACAAATTATAGTCATCATGTTATTTGAATCGTCTCAATATATAGTCAAACAAATATCTGAACAAATTAAAAATGAAATTCATATTTGTAATTATCTACAAATGTATCTCAGTTCATTACTATTCAATAGAAAAAGTTTGCAATTCAAAGAGAGTTTAGCATTAATAAAGGTAATCTTATGAACCTCGAAAGCATCTTTGTAAGGGTCGCAGAATCCGGGCGAGACGATGGTGCCGTACTTGGTGTAGCGAAGCCGTCGGAACGCGTAAAAGCGACAGAAGACATTGGGTGGGGGGTCCTTGTTGCCATTATGGTGGCGCCAATTGCACTCGCGGCACTTAAAGAGCCGGGGCGCGGCGTCGAAACACGAGGACTCCTGTAGCCAGCTGTCGCCTGTCTGCTTCAGCATCCAGGTGCAGGGCTTGATAAAAGGACTAAGCTTTTCGGACTCGGAGTCGCTTTTTGCGCTCTCGACGCCACTCGGCGCATTGTTCGACTTGTTCTCCTCTTTGCGCTTTTTTTTTTTACTCGGTGGCTGTTCTTCCGTGGCCGCATCGCCACCGCCGCCGCTGCTGCTGACTTTCGTTTTTGGTCTTCGCCCGCGTTTTCTTGGCTCTTTATTGCCACCTGATTGAAATCAGAAAAACAAAATCAATATCCCCAATTCCAAAACCATGATTTTTGATTCAACATTTCGACGACTTTCAGTGTTAAAAAGCTCATTTTCATCGATCATGTCTGATCACTATTATATATAATTTCATCATGTCAATTATTTTGCTTAGACGTTTAAGACAATTTTGTCAATTGAATACAATGCAAAAATAAGTTCGATCGCGGCTTCCTTCCTCCTAGAGTGTCTATCTGTCAAGCATTCAACTCAAACACTCAACTCTCCTTTACACCCCGTCCAAAGTCCCAAAATATCCCTCACTTGTTGACAAAAAAGAAAAAAAAAACACAAAAAACAACAAACACCAATAGTAACAACTAAAATGCGAGCGAAAAAACTAGAACCAAAGGACGAAAAAAATCCAGGAACAGAGAGAACAAAAAAAAAAGACGAGAAAAGATGAGTTTGAGATATCATACGTTTTGCAAACGCTAGGTGGCGCCACTTTGCTCTCCTCGAGAAAACCTTCTGATCTGTCGTTTAAAGTAAGTGATACGAGCGAATAAACGAGAGTTGACTGTGACGAGTCGTACTAGTCTCGGCGATCCGATAGACACTCCTTGCCGGGGCTGGTGGTGGGGGGACCGGGGAGCGGGTTTTGACCAGTCAATCGAGTGCGTCAGGAGGAAGAAACCCGGTCTTAACTTACCCTGCACGTGTATTTCAATATTTCATTCAATTTGTCATACATTTGATTTGCCGACTCTGTCACGTGACTCTCGAAAAACCACCAATCAGAAAGCTCCGAATCTCGGTTACATCAGAAAAACAATTAATAAACAAACAAAACAAAAGAAAAAAAACCAATCTTATATCAACAACGATTATAAACAACGATTGATGGTGGTAAAACGAGAGTAAGATGAAAAAGTTGACTTCAAAGGTGGCGTTGAGGTTGCCCGGAGCCGGCTAGTTCATCTGGTGATGAAAGGCAACTAACCGTTTCCCAAGGAATTGTTGGCATTAGGCACATGGCGCGCCCGGGACTGCGGCTGCGCAGAGCTCAGCTGTTCACTGGTGTCGCTGCCCGAGCCGGCTTCGCTTTCATTGCTGGATTCGCTGCCAGCGGCGCCCTCTGCGCCACCTGACGTGCTCTTTTCCTTCTCCTTGCGTCTGCGCTCCTCTGCCGCTGCCTGTTGCTGCCGTCGTGATGCCCCCTTCTTCCGTTTTGCCTGTTTTAATTATTCAGATATTGCCATATATTGTCCCAATTTGAAAACAAAAAAAGGAAGGGCAACAAAAAGAAGTTATTGAAAAAAAAAAGAAAAAAAAAGAAAAAAAACAAAATGGAGGTCTCAGAAATTGAAATGAAATCGCCAAACTGCAATACAAAGAGACACAAAAAAATCGATAAACATTTTGTCATCACCTTCAACTCTCCATTTCATTCTATTATGAAAAAAGATCGCAGCAGATTTTAAAAAGGAAATAAAATAGGAAAACTAAAAGTTCCCCCGAGGTTGATTTCGTTTGGTCATAGATGAAAAAAAGATAAAGAAACTCTTGATTCGGATGTTGGAGTTTGCATTACGAAGCACGCAAGGTGGTAGTATAATTACACGATTAACTTCATTATACTTTGTGCATACATACACACATATACCCATGTATCTTCTATACAAACACATGTATTATATATACATAGATATACACGTATACGCACATACAAATGTATAAGTAGTTATATATAATACAGCATAGTGTACGACATGATTACATTTGCGCTGCATCGTGTCACTTACTTTAAATAACGTGTTTCGGTAATAAAGTGGCGCCGCCTCGCGGTAGGTTCAATTTGTTCTTTTGATGTCACGCACAACGAGAATTCAGTCATGAAATGAATTTAATGAAAAATAATAAATAATTTGTGATTGGCAATTCAACTGCTAGGATACGCTTGTTTTCGATTTGACACATCAAACAAACATTATTAGAATAACAATAACAATAACGACACAAAATTTCGTCATCAAACTATTTGTCCACTTTCTAAAGTTCCAAACTAATGAAACACAAACAAACACTTTATTCCAATTACATATCATCGAATTTGTCAGCAACTAATGCAAATTGTTTATCAGTGAAATTAGATTCAGTTTCGTTATTAGTCATAGATAGCAAGCGACAGACTTAAATAATGTTCCACGAAGCCAGAGTGTCATATTCAACAGATAAACGTTGGCGTACCAGGAATCGTGTCTTTGACTAACTTCTCGAACATGATACCGCGCTGGATCACGTGAAGCACGGTGTTATTGCACTTTTTCGATTCTCTACACACACAGCATGTAACTTGAAACAGTTATTCGAGTGCAGTAATTTAAACATTGCAACAATCGAGTAAGATTACTAAACGACAAATTTCTTTCAACCGCATTTCGTAATTCAAAACAACGTTACAATTCCAAACCAATATTTAGCTTCTAAATAATTTAACCAAACTTACAACAATGCATAAATCGCCATTACGATAAAGATGCGATTTTAAAATTGCCAAAAAAAAAAAAACCGTTTTCAACAATCTTTCAAACAACAACGAACTGCACGTTACCTTTGGATTCGAGATCCGTAAGTGATTAAATTTGAAAAGAAAAACAGTGTTCAAAACTGGAGCAACTCCGTTGGCACTGACGAAAAGCACAAAACTGCCACTTAGCGAAGCGTGAATCCAATTTTGAAGCGAGAGCAATGATCGAACGCTCGTACAAACATTGAAAAATCAAAACCGTGCGTTGGTTGAGAGAGAAAACAAAAAAGGCAATGATATAACGAGCCAGAGAGGCTGATAAAAAAAGAAGAGTAAGGTTAAGTGGTTGGAAGAGCTGGGAGTCGGAGCAGCTGGCGAGATAAAGCGGTGTTTTACCATGAGCTCCTGCATGAGCTTATTGACGAGCACTGAGTCCATACTGACGGGGATCGCGCGCGCTCGGCTAAACTATTTAGCCAGCGTTTCTGCACGAGAGTTCGACGAGATAAAATGAAAGCGGCCTGGCTACGTGCGGACATTCACTGGCGTAATGGACGCCAGTAGCCGACGCGCGCCATCTGGCGGGCTTGCGCCGCGAAGGCGCGCTATTTGAAATGCGATTTGCGAGGGCGTGGCAATTTGGATATATATAGTCATTTTTTTATTGTTATTTATTTTCTAAAGCAACGGAGGGTTTTGGAAATTTAATTTTTTGTAATAGACGAATTCTTTGGATTAACAATTTTTTTTATTTTTAATGAGAGATAAGAATTATTCGTTGTAAAGTTGTGATATTAAATAATATTGGTTGGTTGAACATTATTTAATGAAACTGAATTTAATATTATGTTAAACAAATATTGCAAGATTAATTAGTTTTGTTAATGTAATTACGGGCGGTTGTTTTTGTAAATGAATAATAAGAGATTGTGTTTTATTTGATTGCTTTTTTCACCATTTCATGGCGAACTTTCAAAATCTTAATTTTTGAACAATCAAATATTAAATACGGCTGTATTGAAATTCACAAGTGGATTATGTTGTAAAATTGAAATGCAATTGGTTAATTTATATAACGGACGAACATAAATATATAAATAAACGTTTGTGAATAAATTATAAACAAGAGGAAATCTGACGAAAAATTGTTTACACTGCACCGTTACACTTTTTCAGTTCACTTTTTGTTCTATTTTCCCTGTTTTATTCTCGACATACTTTTTTAATCAAACACATTGTTGTTTTTGAATCGAAAATAGTAAAAAATAACATATAAATTGAATGCATAAAACGAATGTCGAAAAAGAAGAAAAACAAAGCACGAAAGGAAAAAGCAAATAAATTGACAACTTAAACCAAACGTTCCCAACTTTTTTTCCCTCAGCGAACTGAGTTGCCGTAATCACACATAATATATTCATATATATCATACTAAACAAAGGACAAAAAATAAAAAATAAAAAAGTCAATCGTAAGAGATGGCAAGAGAAGCAAAACGAGTTTGAGGTAAAATATCAGCGATTCTCAACGCTTCGCTCTCTTTCCCTCATTTCATTATATCCTTACATAATGTATTTTCCTGCAATTCAACTGAGATATCACCTCAAAGGAAAGAGACAGCGATCAAATCAGAAACCTCATCAGAACTTTGATTCGCTTCTCGAGCTCGCAATGTTAACCCAATTGAGAAAATATGTATGAAAAATAAAGGACCACCAGGAAAAAAAAAGAAACCATTAAGAAGCGAAGCTGTAGACCCTACCTTTGGTGGCTTCCTCTTAGGCGGCGACTTCCTTTCGACGTCGCTACTCGAGGAGTCTTCCTGCTGCTGCTGCTGGTTCTTCTTGTCCACGTGACCGTTGACAGGTTCTTTGTTGGTGGGTTTGCGCACCGCCTTAGGGCCGACTTTGCTTTTGCCTATGCTATTAACTGCCATGCTGCCGATGTTGTGGATAGAGTTGACAGCACTAGGTACGCCGAGTTCCTTCGTGGGGGTGGCGTTGCTACTGCTGGTGACTGTGGAGGCGACGCTGGTGACCGAGGCGGCGTCGTCTGCGCCGTCCTCGCCAGAATGCCTCTGCAGCCAGGCCTTCTTAAGCTTAGTCACCGGATAGGAGCTGCTGCTTGGCGGCCGTGGCGCCGGGCTGTTGGACTTCTCGCTGTCGGCGTTAGCCTTGGCCGGGGTGCCCGGCAAACTTGGCGCTGGCGACGGCGCCGGGGACGCCGTCGTAGATGCCGCTGCTGCCGACGCTGCTGTCGAACAGGCGCTACCTGCACTCGCCGGCCTCACTGAACCGTCGCCGCTGGCCGTCCGTGGCGCAGGACTCACCGCTGTCACCTGGAGGATTAAAAAAGAATGGTTAGTATTGCTTATTACTGAGAGACAGATGGCGCAACGTAGAGCTACTGTGAATAATCGTTTGAACTCTGGTAAATTTATTCAAACGATTTGGAATGTTGAAAATGTATGGCAATTAATTTTTTTAAATTAGGAATAAACTTGAGGGTAAGTTTTTACTTCAAAATCGTATTTGGGAGCATGTTTCTTAGATCAGTATACACAGTTATGATTTACTGTTATGATTTGAGTCTGTTGTGTAGGAAAGAAAATGTTTCAAATTAACGGCGAAAACAAACAAGTTTTAATTGAGAAATAACAGATAAAAAGTAACGTTTTATAAGAACTATTTATTCATAACAATTAAATCAAAAGTAAATACAAAATAAAAAATAAAAATGTCACGAAGTAAGCAGAAAAGTGTAACCAACTTTTTTACGTTGTATATAATCTTTTTTCGAAACTTTTTTTTTCTCGTTGAATTATTTTATAGGAGGAATTTTTGTTTTGAGAAAGATAATAAACAATTATTTTCTTACGATACAATTCCATGTCTATTTTGAACTTGAATTCAGAAAAAACGTACGGAACGAACATCTTCGTATATATTGACTGAGGTAGAAAGGCAACTAAATTTATTGTGCTCGCGATAGTAATGACTATTTTGATAAGAAGCATAGCAATTCAAAACAAAATAAACTTGAAATTCATGTTTCGTGTCATAATAATCTTTGTTTTTCATTCAAGGTTTCTTTGAAAACAGACTTTCATAATGTGTTTGTTTCTTATGTACGTTGTATGTTTATCAATCCATCTTTTCCTATGTCAGACTTCAGCCCCGCTGATTTTAGGAAGCCAAACACACGAGATTTTGATAAACTCTTCAGATATATTATTGTTATAGAAAACATTTGGCAACCTTTTTCTAAAGTAATATGTCTCTTGAATTTCTCCTACAAAGGATGTTAGAATGTGTTGCTTTTAGAATAAATTAACAGTGATGATATCAAATTCAAAGTCATTTCTGGTCTTTCTGATCTCAAAGGAATTATAAAAATGTGATTTTGAATAATTTTGAATAATTTTGAATAATTACTATGCCTGCCAGTCGTCGTTTTGAAAATCTTAAATTTTTATTACTAATATTTTCACATTCTTCAACTGAAATTTATAATTACTAATTAATTAATAATTTCTATTGTATTTTAATAAACAAACCATTATGAAAAAAATGATCCAAAGTTCAAATGAAACATGACTAAAATTATTTTTGTTTAAAATATCGGCATTCATCGCTAAAAAACACATGAAAAAATAAAATATGAAAAACCGAAAAAATATGTACCGGTGGTTGACTATTGGCCTGCGTAATCATGGCGGTATTGACGACAGTGGTGATAGACGTGGCAGCAGAGGCGATGAGCGGACTTGGCTCGGACACCCTGGAAAACACGGCTGGCTGCGAATTCGTATTCATGAGTGGTAAAGGTTTAGGTTCTTCAGTACGTCGCTTTTTGCAGATCTCCAGCGACACCGGCTGACTGCCAGGGTCCGCGTTATCCTTTGCCGACGGTGGCGTCGGCGCCGGCGAGGCCGCAGGAGTAGGGGTTGGTTGTTTCCGCTTAGGTGAACCCGACCTCTCGACACCCAAGTCCAGAGGTTGCGTTTGAAAACTTGCCGAATTGTTAATGGCTGCCGCGGCAGCCGAAGCTGTCGGCAGCGGCTGCGCACTAGCATGATGAGCAGGCTGCACTACCGGACGTGACAGTGGTGCTGACGCTGAACTCGGTGGAGAGCCGTGTAGCCCCGATGGTGGCAGTTTCGTTCCTGATATCGAACCGGCGAATCCTCGAGAATCGTAAACTGACCTGGAACAAATAAATAAAAACATCAATTATAAATAAATAAATATATATATAAAATAGCATTCATATAATAATAATAATAATAATAATAATAATAATAATAAGTATATTAAAAAAGCAATATAAAATTTATTACACAACGAGTAATTTAACTTGATGTAACCATAACATTGTAAAAGATAAAAAAGTAAAATATAAATTTCGATAAATGTAAATGCAGATAAAATAATCAGTACCTGGTGCTATTACTGCTATGCGCAGGCGGCGGCAGAGGCGGAGGCGGTGCCCCATGGTGGAGAGGCACTTGTTGATAAGGTGAAGTAGAGGGAGCCTTGGATGTGAGTGGCAGCGGACTAGGTGTCGGGCCAGAGTCTGTGTTTGGTCGGCAAACCGGTGTGCCAGTAATGATACCCGAATTTGGTTTGCCATAGATGTGCGAGGGCGCCGGACTGCTGACCTTGGGCTTAGAACCCGCCGGTGGCGGTGTACTATAGTGAGACGTGGGCGCAGACGAAACCGGGTGCTGGTGCGACTGTGGCTGATACGCCGACGGATACGCGGACGATTTGGCTTGCGTGGTGGCGCCGCTGCCAGCGCTACCCGAGTAACCCAAACCAGCCTCCGATCGGTTAAGGTAGCGCGGTTCCGGCGCACCCGTTGGATGTACGGGCGCGCCGTGCGGAGACGCGCGACTGTGCCCGTGACCTGACGACATTTCTCGCGAACTCCCGCTCGAACCACCTGCGCTTCCGCGATAAGACTGGCTGAGTGATTTACTCGCCATACTGTAAGAAAAAAAACAATAATTCGTTTATACATGGAATATTTTGAACCATTGAATCATATTTTTTACTTAAATATTATAATTTGAATTTTGAATGCTTTAAAAGCTGATTTTTTGTTAGTTTTTTTTATATGGTTTTTATTATTTTTATATAGATTGAATTAGATTTTTTGTTTCGTAGCTAAGAAAAAACCAATTTTCAATTTCGCTGATAAATGTTTTCAAATTAGAAAATAAGTTTACTTTTTAAGATTTACATGTTTTGTTAGAATCGTCCAAGTATGATATTAATATATGATAATATAATCATAATACCAATGATGAAATTCAAATTTCAGTAAATAACGCATAATTTTAGTTTGGAGAACTATGATTACAATTTGTATTTTTCTACCGATAAAGATACCGTAAAATGTAAAATAGCACATGGTAACATAAATATTTTTAACTTAATAACGTTTATCAACAATTAGGTATACTTTGAAAAAAATATAAAATAAAAATTCATACAATAAAGATTAAACTAAATATTATCATTATTTCATTTACAACTAAAGAACAATAACAAAATAACAAGAGTTATAATTTAATAACATGAAAAAATATGAACAATTGTCGAAAGTACCTCACATCATCTAATTTCCAAAAAATAAAGAACTTTCAACGTTACGGACAGATTTGCACGTGCACACTTTAATGCAAATTTTATTGTCTCATTCAATCGTATGATTGATTGACTGCTAATCAACATGAAATTGCACGCATATAATCAACAAACATCAATCAGTATCAATCTTCCTAATTATTCGACTTTTTATTTTGATTACAATCAAGATAACAATCAAATAAAAGAAGATAAAGCAAATGATTGGAACATCATTGTTCAAACTATATCTCCAGAAAATATCAATCGAAATATAACATTTATTTTAATTACATTTTATCACTTGTATCAATCATTTTTAATTAACCAGTTTGATTCGAAATTCAACACCAATTTCAAACCATTATTTCCATTCTCAATACTTGAAAACATCAAAAACAATAAGTAAAGAATAATCCAAACATAAAAAATGGCCAACATGTTATTTTCCTAATCTTCATACAGACATAATAACACACCTAGGTAAACCAGTATCCATGTGATGATGTGGATGATGGTGGTGGTGTGGACTCTGTGCGGAACTTCTGTACTCGTAAGCACCTGGAGGTTTGTGTTGGCCGACCGATTGCACGTTTAGATAAGGCATCATTTTAGGGCTGGCCGAATGTTGCTGTGGGGTCGGTGGTTTCGAGAGCTCTCGGCCCTCGTTCTTGACGATTACCGAACTTTTGTGGTCCGTAACAACAACTTCGCGGTGATGTTCACGGTCCATACCAGGCTTGCACGACGACATTGGCTTGTGCGACATTTCGCCACTCTTCATCTTCACCTCGTGTAAGTACGGCTGCTGCTGGTACGACGAATAGCTAAACAGGCTTACATTTGGCTCAGCTTTTGGCAACCCGCCGCCACTCCCATGCGGCGCTACCACCAACGACGGACTTTTTTCGTGCAAACTCGACACTGCCAGCGACGATTTCGTCACTCGCGAATGCGCTGCAGGTGGTGCTGGGTACTCCGCTTTGCCGGGCACGCTCGATGGTCGAGATACCTGTAAAGATGAATTTCTCCTTATTTTCCAAACTTTACAAAATTTTGAAAATTAATTCAACAGAATACACAACTGAATATAAATTTAAAATAAGAGAAGTGAAAATAAAATAAAATTGAAATGTCCATAATTCAAATTCATATTCTTTTACAGACTTGTTTGAATAAGTTTGTTAAACAGCGAAACTGAAAAATGCACAACTGCTAACTTAGTCAAGACAAATTGTAGCAATCCAATTTGAATTGTTCTCTCAACAAAAAGTTTGATTCACGACTATAAAAAGATTGCATCTTATCCTATTTCTCGTTAATAATTAATAACTGGTATAAAAAGCTCTTGCAAACATCGTCCCAACAATCTTTAGAAACTATCCATCTTCCTTTACATAATACTAAATAAACATTAAACTTAGTATTGAAATAAATTGTTTTTCCATAATAAAATGTTAATAATAATAATAATAATAATAATAATAATAATAATAATAATAATAATAATAATAATAATAATAATAATAATAATAAAAAACCACAAAACAATTAATATACCTGTGGC
>JABFQD010001797.1:0-17088 GCA_022817045.1 Psix sp. ZL-2020 | reverse complement strand
CTCAGGGTTGGTTAAATATTACCGACATTAAAAGTCAGCTTCGATTGTCAATGATTTCTGACATTGATACACAATAATATACACTTGATTAAAAATTGCACATGTATTAATCATTTTCAAAATACAAATTCGACGAATCCATTTGATACAAACATAAAAAATTGATTAACAAATAACAAAAATAGCGCTTAAATATTTCATCCGTTGAAAATCATGCTCGAAAAATATAATAAAAACATTTTATCTATGAATAATTCTTGTTCAAATAATTTTTAATGCAATTCTTTTAATCGCTTTGCACGACTAATATGAAATTAATGAATCAAAATAAATAAAGATATCCATAAGTAACGCTACTTTAGCTGACGCTTGCATGCAAAAGTTTTATAAAAATGCTTCTTCACAATATTTACATTAAAAGCGACATATTATTCACGCGTTTCAGCAATGAAATCAACCAGTTTTCCAAAAAACATGTCTACTCTCCACCTTTTCTAGAAGGTAACTGTTCAACAACAACTGTTGCAACAAATTTTCTTTTCTTAAACTTTTGTCTTCTCTTAACATTTAGTAGCTACTCTGAACAGAAAGCTCGGAAACTTTGAGCTCAAAATTTGTGTACACAAGAAAAACGCTGTCGAAATAGTTGTGATAATTATAAAATATATCGTTTCTTTTGTTTCGACCTTCTTCAGTTAAAACCCAACCCCGAGCATACTTATTTACACGAATTTCAGTGAAAGTCAGGTCTTTTAAAAAATGTCGTTCGTTGTCCGTTTGTGTAAGACACTCGTAGAAAAAACGCCTGTGTGACCATTCAAAGCTATTTCGACTAGAAAAACGTACTCCAATGAGCTATTGTGGACAAAAACAAATTATTCGATTTCACAGAAACGCATTGTCCTTAAAAGTTGTAGACGACTGGTTCTTCCACGTAAGTTTCTCGATGACAATCGGCACGCGGATCTGCGTGACAGTTTAGTGCAAGCTACTTAATCACGAACAAATATGCGAACAAGAGTTTGGTAAAAATTAACAATGGCACGATACGTTCAAATATTTCATTGACTAATTATTTCAGCAGAGCAGCTGCTCTGGGACGTTGTAATGCACATGTAGATCCGACGGATTAGCATGCGAGACACGTTGCTTTTAATGTTGCTGCGTGTGCCAATCAACAACAGATCGTTAAGAACAAAAATCTTTGATTTCTCTTTCCAACGATTCACTTTGCCTCATCTTGTTCCATTGGTTCCTCGGAAACTTGGCGGGAATGTTCTGGTGTAGTTCTATAATTAGACAAACAATTAGAAAAGTTTTATATTCGTTTAACTTGTTCCAATATAAAGTTTGTTACCAAATAAAAGAAAAGTAACTATATTTACCAAGCTTTTAGAGCAGACAAATACCCGAAATAGATTAAAAAAATTTATTTGATTTCACGACTAACACGTTTACTTGAGTACATAAATAACAAATAATTGACCCTTGATATTCAAATTCAATTGAATTGTAAACTAAATTGTTATATTTTAATATATATATATCTTTATAAAATATAAAAAGATATCTTTGCAAAGTCGGATACAATCTAATAAATTACTGTTTTATTTATAAATAAATTTCTACGATATTAAAATAGAAGCCTGTTAAATAATACAGGATGATATTAAGAAACTTTCACATTATGTGACACACTATAATCGGAATTTTTATATTCTTACTAGTAAATGTTGAATACATACGTTAAATTCGTGGGCTGCTGCATTGACAATGAAGCCATTGCCGACACAGTTTCTGTTTCATCGTGTTCTTTTTCTTTCGCATCCATGGCACTCATTCCAACAGTATGAGCAAGTAATTTCACACAGGGCCAGTGCGACATCTATGAATAACGTTACAATTGATCAGAAACCAAAATTAAAAATATAACTTCACCCGATTTATTATTATACCCATGTCTAACGCACATTACAAGATAAGAAGTGTTGATATTTAAAACATATAAATGAAGATACCACGCGATAAAATTCTAATCAAAATAACGTTAAAATATACATTACTATATCACCATGTAAAAAGTCAATAAATATTCTATAGAACTGACTTTAATTTATTCATAACGGCATGAATATAAAATCATTCTAACAAAACGATATATCACTTCTTTACATTATATACAATGCCATAAATCAAAATCAAGATTAATATCTCTTCACACACCTGTATAGCTATTGTTTTCTGTAAGGTATCTATGGCGTTTTGACAAGGCGCCCTCATAAGCTCTTCTTCGCGCAGAGGAGTCGGTTCATCGCCCAGCAAAGCCCGGACGCATTCTTGGGCAGAGTCGCAAATTGCGGCTAAGTCATATCCACCTTCAAGAGCCAATACCACTTTGCCCTTTGCGAGTGTCATGAGCATCTGAGTCATCCGGCCGAAACACGCCGGGCTAACTTTGTAGCCACCGAGCGGTGCCGGATGACCTACAGCTGCGTCGAAACCAGCAGACACGATCACGATCTCAGGGTCGTATTCTTTTGCGATGGGCATTACAATGGTACGGAAAGCTGCGAGGTACTCTGCGTCGCCGATTGGAGGGTTTAGACCACCAGACCAAGCTACATTTACATTGTAACCAAGACCTTCTCCAGCACCGCACTCAGTCGGACCTCCCGTCCCGGGAAAAAAGTTGCCCTCGTCGTGCCTGTGTATCGATAGATAAAGTACTCGCGAGTCATCATAGAACATCTGCTGGGTACCGTTTCCGTGGTGAACATCCTGTAATAACAAACAAGTTGTATGTAAGATTAAGATATATTCGACTCAAGAGCATGTTTTCGTCGGTTACGATTGTATGTATAAATGTTTCGTGAATGAATCATTATTATCTTCAGTTATTTTGGTGAATGTTTTCTAGGTCAAGGACATATATTATAAAAGACTTGAGAAGCGGAAATAAGAATTACAGTGTAAATAGAAATATCAACGATGCTAATGGAAATTTTACGGTTTAAAGGTCATTTTTTGGGATGCAATTTTTAAAATGAGTTATTTTAAAATGATAATTAAATGCCATGACAAAAATTAATTTTATTGGAAGTTCTTTCCATTAAAGCTATTCAGGTAAATGCTAAAAAATGCATACCCAATCTAAAATTAAAATCCTTCTTAGATCCCGCTTCTGTTGCAATAGTTTGGCTGCAATAGAAACGGAATTGAAAAAGCAGAAGCCCATTGCTTGATTTGTTTCTGCATGGTGTCCAGGTGGCCTGACAACTGCGAAACCATTTTTAATGTCGCCCATGGCCGCTTTGAATGCTAGATCTACGACGCAACCGACCGCCATCCTGGCGGCTGGTGCCGTGTGCAATTCATTCCACGTCGTATCTGAGTCGACGCCCACTCCTCCACATGGTAGTCGGACGAAATTCTTGATTGGCAGCTGAGACAGCTTGGACATGTCGAGTTTCTGTCGATTTAAAGGGTTTGTACCTAAAAATCAATAATTAATAATTAAATTATCTTTGCATTTATGAAGTAAATATAATTTATAATTAGTTTAGGAGTTTGATTAATTTATGAGTATGTTTATTAAACGTTTACGAGGAATTAAATTTGAACTGAAGTTTATTGAAAACTACAATTTTGATCGTTCCTTAACAAAATTTTAGTTTTTGATGGAAACGCAACTGTGTTACAAGAACGATTTTCACAATAGGTTCAGAAGCTTACAAACACACTGAAAATCAATTTTCGACTACTTTTCTGATACTGAGATTTTAGTAGCATTGCGTGACAATATTTTAGTTAAATTTTTATCTGAAAGGTATTCATTATAACACACAACATAATTTTGATTAAAAACCAGAGTTATTTGAATTAATACTGTATCATTTTATAATCAGATGCCAGTTAATTTAATGTTTTTTCAAGTAAGAAAAGTCAATATTACATGTTGATATAGCTATCGTTTCACTAAATCTCTGCTTTGAAAATCAAGTTTTTAACGATTGAAAAACAACCATTTAAATACTAATGAAACAAACTTAAAAAAAAATTGATTTCAGCTTTTAATTTTCTCTAAAGTAGATATTTCAAGCTTTAATTCAGTATATCATAATAACTTTCCTGTTAGAAAATTAGCAAAATTATAAACACGTGAAAGTTTAATGTCCAGTTTTCTTGCTTTGAAAACATTTAATTACTGACCTTCTGATTATAGTAGTTCGTTTGTCAGTCAAAGATTAATTTTCCAATTCGAAATTTAAAATATAGTAAAACATTAAAATAAGAAAACAAGTATTTCTGAATTCCGTGATATGTCTATTACATACATGTTTAGATATATGGATCAGTTAAGGAACACATCTAAATCATACAGAAAGGAAAAACTAGTATCCACATTTTCCGTTAAAAATGTTTCGAGAGAGGAATCATTTCAAGATGGTATACCGAACAAAAGAGTGTGCGCTTCGCTGTGACAGGTTTGGATTTCTTCGAGCGTAGCTTTACGCGAACGAACGCGGTCGCAACGCTGCAGTAGACCTGTTTCCTGTAGTCTAGCCCAGACACTTTGCAGCCTGCCGCCGTGTTCAGGGTGACCTCTAACTGTTTCCCCACATACACAAGCGTGCTTAAGCATCAACAGATCGTAAGCCAGACCGGTGGTCAGTCTATGAGGCGAGCATCGCGCAAATACTTCTCCGCTGTTGCCCTGAGGTCCTATTTGAAAAAGAAAATTACAAATTTTTATGTCTCAATTTAAAAATGAATACTCTTTTTCTTTGGTTCAGTATGTTAACTCTTAAACATCTTGGCATATCACGATCTTTTCCTGTTAATTTATCGAGTTCGAAGTTAAAAATTGTAATTCTTAGACAATTTAATAATGTCAAAGCACGAGTATTATCACAATATTGTATAATTATTGTTTTTAGTTGAATTAATAAATGATTATTAGTTTAGAGCTTGAATGTTTTTGTTGAATGAAATAATTAGTGCGCGAATTTCTTTGTTTCTTTGTCTCTACAATTTTATCATTCTATTGTTGTGGAAAAAAGAAAAGAAATATATTATTTATTATTTGCGAGTTTATTGGTTGTTTTTATTTATCAGAATTTCTTCAAAGGAATAAGAAGTCTTACCTATATGTACTAATGGGCTAGAAAGAGCCCTGGAAAGAGGCCGGACAGTTTGCGAGGTCCTATTGGCGGAATAGGCCGTGCATTCGTTAGTTTGTAGATTGTGGCGCATCATAAGGTCTCGTTGCTGCTGCAGAAACTGTTCGCGGTCCCTTTGTTGCTTGGACATCTCACTCTCTTCCGGCTGATCTTTTTTTCCGGTCAGATCAATTACCTCGGACTCGTCGCCCTCTGGAGCTTCTTCCAGCTGGTTGGCCTGTCCGCGTGAGCCCACGCGTGTCAACACCGTCTGCCTTATCTGTTGCTTCAGATAATTGTGCTGTTGTTGCTGCTGCTGCTCATGCAGCTGCTTTTCCGCCAGGTACTCCTCGTAGTGCGTTGGTGGCGCGATTATTCCGCTGCCACTTCCGCTTCCTTGCAGCATCGGGTGACCCAACGGCAAAGGCGCCGATTGCGTCCTACCTTTTATTGTAACAAATGTTAATTAGTATTGTTCATCAAGAATGAGGTTTTGAGGCAATGCGTACACGACCCAAATCAGTCTTTTTTTAAGTATTTAAATTGGAATTAATCATGTCGGTAATGAAGATGAAAATTTAACCATTAATTAATCACGAATTCAGATAAATTTAAAGAGGAAAAGAAGGTTTTCTATATGACATGAGTCTTCAAGTATTAAAATTAAAAAGAATTAATACAGTGAAAATCGTTATTTAATAATGTTTAATAAAACTAGTTTTGTTGGCGGAAAATAATTTTAAAAAATAGTTTGACAAATTTCAATCCTCTTTAAATTAACTTTTATAACATGATTTTATATATGTATATAAAATCATAATTTATTTATTTCATAGCAATAGTATTTTTGTCTTATATCCTTGTGTTTCTATTGGATATTCTTGAGAGACTGAAATATTTTCTAACTTGATCATGAGTTCTTTAAATAGCTTGAGTAAAAATCGAAATGCTATTTATTGCATAAAGAAAGGTGAATAAAGAAAACTGAATAATGTATTAAAAATAAATTTTTTGGCGAGGTTTCGACTTACGAGCGGTGTCTGGCACACGCAGTTTCGGCAAGTGCACGCAAACTAGAGAAAAATGATAAAGAAGAAAACATACTACCTAAAGGCCGGTGACCAGCCTTATGGAGTCTTGCGTGAGCAACTTGGTTATCCGTAATCGGTGCTCCGTGGTAAACCGGATGCTGTTGTCTACTTCCTACCGCTTGTTCCAGACTCTGCATCTGCTTATGCACGTAAGGCGACTCGCCCTCGACCATGGTCAGCGGCGGGTAAAATGGCACGGATCCCGGCAACATTTGTCCGGTTAACGGCATCCCCAGACGAGCTGCAAATGCGGCTCTGACTTCGGCTTCAGATACTGGGGCTAATTTTGTACCACTCTAAATATTTGCAGAAACAAAAATGAAGTTATATAAACATTACAAAATTCATATCAACAAAAGTAAATTAGGGTATATTTAATAATCGTATCTTTTTCTTTTTCTAACATGTTATTTTTTGTTATTAAAAAAAGGTACCAAATATGGAATTTAAGAGGTGGAATGAAAAAAGTTGGCAATTTAACAAAAATAAAATTCCAGAGAAAAATTCATATATGTTACAAATATGACACACATATACATTTTTAACTCGAGAGTTTTCATTACATTTTTATACTCACCGAAACAGGTGGTCTACCCAAAGAAATGTTGGGTAAGGACGGTGAACTGTATAGCGACGAAATATCCGAAATACTACCTTGTTGACTACTTGTCAGAGTACTGCTATAAGGTACATGTTCGCTCTCCTGCAAAGGCGAATCTTAATGTCATTCTACTTTATTACAAACCGGGATAACTACTTAAAAATACGAGACCCAACTTAAAACTCCTAAAACGCAAATGCCAAAATGAAGTAATTGCTTTCATTAAGGGATTATTAGCTTTCATGCAGCGAATAAATTCCGGTCAAACGTGAAAAGTGGCTCTGGATGTTATTTCAAAACACGTATCAAACAAAATGGGCAGCGAAATAATTGGCCAGCGTTTTATCTCCAAACGAATTTGATGAAAGACAGATGTTAACAGATCAGCTAAGCGATACTTGCCTCTTGGATTGGCGTATTACTACTCGCGGTTGGACTGGATTGTGAATTGTTCACAGTTGGTGGAGAATTGGGTCCCGATTCTGGGTTGCTGCTGGAATCTGCAAAATGTGATCCTCCGATTAGTTACGAAAACAAACCGATTCCTCTATTAGACATCAAAGTAGATAACCCCTTCAACCTCCAACTTCAGACAGACCATTTTTCTGACTGCTTGGAATCATAAAATGTTCTGTCCATGAGGACAAACATCATCAATTGGATCGCTGTATTACAGCGTAGCTCATTTGTTCTACCATTTTGTTAATTATCCATGCTGTTACTCAGAGTAAGCCAAGTCAGATCACAGTCAATGATTAATATCGTAACAAAAGAGAGAGAGAAAAAAATCGATACAAGCCAATAACAAACGTCTAAATGTACTTTCAGAAGACTTTCATTTATCTGAAGTTTGATCTTAATTTAAGGCGCGTCAGGTGCACTTCTGCGCATATTGGTAGTTGACAAAATGATAGTTGTCGTGAATCGTGTGTTGCGTGTATCGTCCAGTTGATAACACCAAAAGACGGTTTGGTCAGGTCAGAAGGTAAGGTCGAAGGGTGTCTGGGATTAGTTGTTGAAAATTGATTGGTGTTATCAGTAGACTAAAGATTTGACGTATAAGGTGTCGGACGTACTTGCTAATAGAGACTTTCGCTTGAGGTGCGACAGTGGACGGTCCTTCCGACGGGCCATGAGGGGTGAGTTTCGGGACGCCGCTGCGTGCCTCTCCATGACTCGCTGCTTGAGTCGCACCTTCAGCAAATTCGGCTCCGAGGCTGGCCGATTCAGCCATTGTTAGTTAGTTTGTCAGTTCGACGGCTTCGCCGAATCGAGTCTTTTACACTCACACATCATACACTGTCATATCACAAGTCCATACGTACGTGCAATTGCTACTCTGAATCTCTCTCTTTACCTCGACCAATGTCTGTTCTGTACACGCTAGATATGTTACGACATCCCATTGTCTTACGTTTGTACATGAAACACCGAAAATCACAAGATGTCCAGTGGATGAGGTACATTCGTTGACCAATGGGATGTCTCAAGTTTATCAGTTTCTATTTTATTTCATGATATTAGAACGTAGAACATTCTGATGATCAAAGGCAAATTCGCTCAAACGTTTACAAATCTCAAATGCTTTCTACTACGTGCGAGCGCATCACCAATACTTTAAGTAAATCGTTAGCTGAAATTCATTTCGACGTGGGCTAACGTTTCAATTCGCCGCTTCGTCCGGGAAACAATTTCGATCTTGGTAAGATGGGAATTGAAGAGACATTCGAGAGGCTAATTACACGTCGTTTGAACTTAGGCCAAGTAGTGGCGATGCAGTTCATGCTTTAGTAGGCATTCCATCAGCACTCAAACTAAAGTTAATAAAACGCTTCGGTAGTGGACAAAATACCTGTTTTTCGGAGAGGAAAATCGTCGCTGAATTTATCCTGGAGTATGTGCGGCATTCTGTATGGGTGCGACGCATTCGTGTTATTTGAAGAGTCTGATTGCGACTGAAGCCTGTAAATGTATTATCATAGTATTAGAGAATGATCTTCATTCATATTTACATAGTTTATTCAAGTTTCAATAATGCAATTTCAGTTAATACAAAAAACACTTTCGTCACCTGGTAAAGTGAACTACACGCAGAAGGAACTTGTTATCAGTATAATCAAATTGACAATGAAAGTCATTAACTTATAGCTGTATTATAGGTTTCTTTTATGGTAATTTGGATTGCAAGTTTTTTCTCCGTGTAGACAAAATTGCAGAACGGCTGTGTTCAGATGTTGGAAATTATTTTTGGAACAATTATTTGTTACCTCGATGATGAATGAATAAATGAAAAAGAAAAACGCTGACAGTGAAGGCCGATTTGACGGGTCGTAAAAAATGACACAAACAAATCAGACAGATTTATTGTCGCGAAACTTGTTTAGAGGCATCATTCAGTTCTCACGAGCCGCTGCTAAATGGATAACTAGGCCAGGTTGTGCTATTATCGTAGCTTCTCTACCGACGTCGATGTCGACGCCGGGCATGCAGCGTGTGGAATCTTCGACTGACATTCCGTATTGAGGAATATCATTTTTGCAAAACCCATTATGTAAATATTTACGCATTTCAGCGTCGATGCTAAATTTTGTTTGGAGCGTCTAATTTTGATTAGATCTCGTCGACTCGTAACTCCCCATTGGAACGTAGCGAACCATTGAGTTGGTAACTAAATATAATTAAACATGAAATAAAACACGTTTGGAAAGTAAAATACATACTTCACGAACATAGAAAAGAGCCGCTTGAACGCAGCGTAGCTTACTATTTTCCCCAACAGCTCATGTCACGACAACAATATTTTTTCAACAATTCAGCACAGCTTGAAATATTAATTGATCCCGAGGCTTGGATTTCATGTTTTATCATCGCAGAAGTTAAATCTGAGGTCGCGCAATCGATCATATTCTATAGGTGAAGGAGAAAAAGGACCGAGACCAGTGTCTAAAGTGGTACCGCTATATGTCAACTTATTACCAACATTCCAACTGATTCCAATTCAAACCCATTGTTCCCATATCAAATAGAATCAACCTACACACTATTGACCAATCAAACCACTCTTCAAATCCTTTTATTATCAGTATTCTATCAAAATTTGACCTTCGTTGCTCTGCTATAAACGTAAGCAAACTTCTCAGTTACTCTTCATTGAACAATTGAAAGTGTTTATAAGTATTGAAAATCACATCAAAATGATCCCTTATGGTCATCTGACTGCAGCACCTTAAATGGTTGTTTTAGAAAATTAAACGCTTGCGTCTAGAAAGTAAATTGTGCGTGTAAAGAAGAGGGGCCAAGGCGTTTGCCTGCGGTTTCGCTGCGGTCGACGTTGCGTGCGGTGTGAGTTCGAGGAGCTGGAAACTCGCCAAATGATTTATTATTTATCATTATTAGCTAGAGTGCCGCTTCCCGGTGCCCCACTAACGGTATTTAACCCACTACGAGTACGTTTACCGAGCTGTCGCTGCGTTGCATTGCGCACGATTCAATGACTTTCGATTTTTATGGACGCTCCATTGAATTATTCGCGCGATCTCTTTTCTCACTTTTCCATAGGCGTAGTTGCGCCAAGAGAATAGGAGACAACCGTTGAGAGCTCGGAGCTGGAGTTGGAGTATTAACCCCGGCATATCGAGTCGCGTCTTTGTTGCCAAGTTATGTTGTAATTGCACGGTCTTTTCCGTCCGCTTCCTTTTTATGCTCGCGTGAATTATAAATAATGCGCGAGCAAGAGAGAGAGAACTAGATGCATGCGAGAGTGTCTCGTCTAATGTGCGATCTATTTTCGTACGCTCGGCCAATGAAGAATGATAGCTTTTTACGTAATGAATTGTTGATGACCCCATGTAAAATGACTATGTATGATGGACTATTTATGGAATCGCGTGTAGATGCGTAAGGGATTATGTTGCAAACATGAAAGGGATTTTTTATTTGTACCGAGAAATTTATATGCAATTTTTATGACGGTTCGTGCTTGTTTTTGATCCAACTTTTCTCTGCAGCTTTCTTTCGTGTTGTTGTTTGTATGTTTGAAATGTAAACTACTTGTTGTCATATTTAATCAAAAAAGATCGTTTGATTTTCGCGCATTACAGTTTTTGATGAATATGCTGTTGAAAGGAGTAGAACAATGAAATGCACGTACTGTGCGTAACTCAAAAACTTTAATTTAAGTCATTCATGAGAAACTTGAAGAAACTTTCAGAAATCGTCGCGTTATAATTTAGAAATGACGTCATGATTTTTTTTCAGAACTAATGTGCTGTTCTCGAGGTATTTAATATTAAATAGATATTTAAAAACACTGCAGTTGGTATTAAAGTAACGTCGCTTTGATAGTAGAGAGCAAACTGTATAGCATCAAAGTTGTTGAATTGCACTGGTATTATTATGTGAAGTGTGTGGATAGGGAAATCATGTCATAAAATAAAAATGCCTTGAGAAAGAGATATAAAATTCTATGAAATGTCAAGTTATAATACACTACTAATATTAGAATATAGTACTTTGTATAATCTTAAATTTTTTCAAAATAATTTTTTAATAAAAGATTTCAACTATTCATTCTTAATGAAAAATTTAGCAATACAACTTCAGATTTAAGTAGAAAAACGATTTCAAAATAATTATTAAATTTTTAAGTCATTTAAAAAGTTAATTTTTTTTTTTCATCTAAACCTATTTTGAATTTGAAGATGAATAACTTATATGAATCCTTCACATTAAATAATGATATGCAAACAAATATATTCATTATTATAATTCCATATCCTTATCTTTGGAAGATCGTTCGATCACCCTGAGATCGATTTAAGTCTTCCTTGTTATAAGTGCACGATGTATAAGGTTATTTATATATAACGTATGAATGGCCTCGTGCTCCCGGTGTTGTGGGCGGACACACGAGCATACCCAACTTCCCCAGAGTGTGAAGGGTAAAGGGAGTAGTGCAACGATAAAGTTTATCGTCTCTGATAAACAGAAGTAGACTAACAATTTCTCAATCTCCCGGTGTAAAATTCTATGATATGAGACTATTTGCAAATGCTTTAAAGTTATCCTCTCAATTGTATGGGGAATCCCATTTTTTAGTATCATCACTAGCTTTAAATAAACCAAAGAATTTGAGTAAACAAGCAATCGATCAGGCGCCAACTTGGAAACCCCATGGTAGTTGCTCATAATCAACAACAGGTTGCGCTTTTGAAACGCTCCGACATGACAGTCTGATTTGTGATTCAACGGTTGCTTGTGACAATAGTCGAATCCTGAATTTGACATGAGTTAAGATCTCAAATTGATAGTGTCATATCATAAATTCAGGAGTTTGTTGTCGAGACAAGTTCTTGGTCTAAAATTTTGAAACTAGGAGAAACTTTCTTTCGTCAGAAGGTGTTCCACCTAATTTGAGAGAAGGAAAATTCTTCGTTGCCACCATACATTCCGCACTTCCTCCGCTGTGATTGATGGACACTCATTGTCACCAACTATAATTCGTAACGAAAGTGAAACGAGTGCATGCGTACCAGAAGTGTTTATACAAACATCTTGTTCTCTCTTATACATATGTTTTCAAGAAACACGACTGATTTTTATTATATTATGGCACAGAGTGAAAATCAAAGTAAAGTATCAATCTATTCTTTCTGCGAATTTCCCAGCACGTAGAGGAACCATGTTTACCTATTGAATGTGTCATCCTTATAAAATGCCACAGGGTACATTAATCTTCTTCTGACCTGATTAAAGGCACCACTGTCTAATCGCATTCTACATTCTTACAGAAGAATGTACACTTGGAAAATCATATCTGAAGAGATAAGAAGAGTAATCATACAAACTGCGCGACGTGAAGGCGCCGAAATTTTGCATGTCTCGTTGCAAAGAATGTGTACGCTTTTTCTAGTTTACATTAGGTCTTTTCTATTTCTGGTATCTTCTATAGAGATGAGACAGTATTAATCTCTCAAGTACCATCTTTCTTCGTACTGTGATGTAATCGCTGATTTTTATTGAAATTGAAATAACAATAACACTTTAAAAAGCATTTAAGGGTAGAAATATGTAACATTTACTCAAATAGATATTGATTTTAACTAAACAGTAAATTCAAATCTGCCACTAAATAGAACCAATAAATCATATTTTCAGCAGATATAATTCAAATAATATGCATATACATATCTGATACATAATATAATGCATATTCTATAACATTATGAATGCCATTATAAATTCTATGTTATCATGTCATTATTGATATTTAGATTGGAAGTTTAGAATAATATCCAAATCTAGCAAATTCTAAAATACTAATAAGATAGAAAGTAAATGTCTGATTATACCAAATGAAAACTATTGTTATTTAAAAATAAAATTTGAAGTTAATCCAAGTTAACTTCATTTAAATCTTTTTAAAGAAAATCATAAAAATTTTGAATATGGTTAAAAACACATTAAATTAGAATTTAAATAAAAAATTCTCGAAGTTGAAGCTGAATAATACCTTGACATAACTGAATTTCATAAACTGAAATTACAATTTCACAACTTAAAATCTACAAAGTCTACAAGGTATAACATAAGACTGTTTTAATTTAAATCAAGTCAAGATTTCGTCGTAGTTTTTATTATTCCAACTAATTTCAAAATTACTTAATACAACCCTCAAGTTATTAATTTCAATTAGTCCATGGAGTTGATTTCAGTCTACCTCGAGGCTGATTAATTTTTTCCACTGTTTCAAAACCAATATGGATTGGCACATATCTTACGCAAATGTGGAATCAATTTAAATCTATCTTATTTGAATTAACTCATTTTCTTAGTGAACTGTAAATATTGTTACCAGTGTTGAAGAAAAAAAACTAGCAAAGCTAATTCTGCTTTTAGTAAAAGTAGCAGAAAATTTGCCTGCGGAAGTTTTGTGTCTGATTTGATCGTTTCATTAAAGCATTAATTTATAATAGATTGTTGTGCGAAGTTAGGATTAGACTGGATAGACCAAGTAGTCAACTAACCAATTCCGGTATCCAGGTGTTCCAGGCACGGCTCCATTCGTGGCAGCGGCTGCTTCCCTTTGCTTCTTATTCACAAGGAAGTGCTGCAATCAGATAAAACAAATAAGAGTTGTAATTTTTTGGCCGGACATGCGTCAATTTGTGCGATCAATTTGCGTCGTTAGCGATTTTTCATCATAACACACTCGCTAATAACTTCAAAACACAAATAATAGAGCAAAGGATTAACGGACTAATTCAAGGCCAAGTTTGCATCGTCGATTTTCCTCGCTTTTTAATTGGATTAATTGGCAGAGCGAATTTAATAATACCGTACCCGGGATTGATCGTATCGGACGAAACTGGATATAAGCTATGAAAAAAAAACTAATTTCTAATTGATTTTGAATTGATTCGATTATTTTGTTCGGCAAATGTTGGACCGTTTTTAACCCAGATATTTATTTACTGGTCGGATATAGTTTGATTTAATTATTACATTTCCATCGCAATGATGAAATTTCATTACGACGATGAAATTATTCGCAACTAATTATTCATTATAAAATATCATAAAATCGATAATTCATGTTTGAAAAAACTTGGCAGCCAGACATTTAGTGCGAGTAAAAATAAACTATGTTGATCAGTGGAAATTGAAAAACCTTTCAACCATATTTTAAGTGCAATTATATTTTTCACGTTGAGCATTCGAATTAATTGGAAAGACAAAAATTTAGCAGGAGTTCAGTCGCCCAATAATTCTTCGTTGAAATCAGAGAAATGTGTAACCTTGAAATGCTGCTTTTGCTTGGCAACGTTACAAGTTATGTTACATGTAGGAGCTAAAAAATTTCAATTCGGCTAACTATTTCAACAATTAGTATCGAAGACCTGTGCTTCGAAAACAATTCTTCATCCTTTCTCTTTGCAATCAATAAGTTTTGAACTTTACAGCTGAATTAGTGAATTTCGGTCCCAGGAAATGCCAAAGTATTCGTCAAAATCTTCCGCGTAGGAAAGTTTCCAAAAAAAAGATTAACCTTCAGAAGTTAGTTTGACTAATTTCAAATATTGGATGAGGAATCTCAATTTCTTGTCAGATGACTTATTTTTAGTTTGAGTTTAACGTCAATCTACTTACCTGGAGGCGTTGTTTAACCTCCGAAGAGGCCACTGCGCTGTGGTCTTGTTTGTCTTTTTTCCGCAAAGCCTCCAATCTTTCTTTCTCTTTTTTTTGCTCCTCCAATTGCTTTTGCTGTTCCCATAGCTGTAAATTGAAATTAAATATTTTAATAAAATCATTGCAGCGTATATTGAAATATGGCGCTAAATAACCTTCGTACTCTATTTATACGAAGTTAATTGAAAGATAAATATGGTAAACGCACATTATGTAGATATAAAACAAATGAAGTCGATAAAGTAGGAAAGAAGATTTTTAAAATTGCTTCTTAAAATAATCAATAATTGTACATTAAAATTTTGTCTTTATGAGAAAGTAGATTAAAAGTTTTGTGCCAAAAAGAACACAAAAGTGAAGCCATTCAATTTGAAGATGAAAATTTGTTGGAATTTAATATTGATTTTCTTTTTAATTATAATTATATCCAATTAATAATAATAATGGTATATAAAAATCGCAAACGTTAATGATACTTTTATTACAAAAATATAAAAGTTCATATTACTTTTTGAATCAAAGTTAGAGAATTGTATAACATAAAAGAATGAAAATACTTCAAAGGTTTCGCAGAAATATTGAAATAAAAGAAAAAGATTATTTATTAAAAAATGATGCTGCGAATTTCTTTTTAATTTGGAAATTTACAAAGTTCTGTAGATTTTTCTAAAAGAAATCATGTTCATTTCAAACTCAATAGCCTTCTACTTTATCTGAAATGGAATTGTATTAAGAATAATATAATAAATGTAAACAATAAAATGTGTTGTTTCCGGCACGGTGAAACAAAAAACACCTATACCGAATGTTGTCTCGTTTTATTTTCTTTGAATCGTTGAATGAAATTTGATGTACAAAGGCAGGCCGAAAATACATAACAATTTGATATGCTCATACATATGTATATGAAAAGCGCGAGATATTTCGGAGGAAGCGGTGACGCAGGAGTTGACACAAGGGTTGCTTGAACAAGTGTCAGATACGCGCGTGTACAATGGTCTGATTAAACGGGCCCCTCTCGCGTCGCGTCGCGCGTTTCTAAAAATACCGAGAAAGTGCAGGCGCACCGCGCACAGCAGCGTAAATACGACTCGGATTTGAGCCACCGCCAATGGCCGCCGCTTTCGGACGCGTCTATTTTTTCATTGTAAACGTTGCGAATGCTTTTTCTCAACGAGCGCTCGGCAACTTTGTTGTCATTGTGTTGGCTCGACTCGCGCGCGGCTAAAAATAACGCGCGTTTAAAATTGAACGCGGAAAGATTGATATTGTCGGGTATTTTAGCGCGCTCCCAAGTTTGTTGGTCATTCGAATTAGAGCCGAGGTGGAATCCAAAGCGTTATGCAACCAACATTTTACGACTCGTAACATTTACGTCGTCCATTTACGAGTTGTCTATTGGAGCTGCAATTTTTCTCCTCGTTCGGTTTTCTCCTACGCTTTCGACTTTGATTCCTAATTTTATATTGTCTACTTTACAACCAATTCTCTGTTTTTATCTCAATAGTAAATGCAACAAAATCATAAATAAAACACAATTTTGCACGTCATTTGTGCTTCTTCTATCAACTTTGTAGTTTAGAATAAATTGATTTATATTTTTAGAGATGATTTTAATTTGACTTCAAATCTTTGATTGGTTTAATTTTTAATTCCAAATAGTAACGTTTGTTTTTTAAGGGAAACGTTATTTGAAAAGGATTGCGGAAACAAAGTAACAAAACAAAATGACACGTGATTATAACTCATGCATGAAAGTATGAGTGATCGTAAAAGAATTTCGCGAACTTGTACAGTCGCGTGCAAACAGAGTTCACTTCTAAATGGGACACCTGTGGTGGCGGCGCTTGTTTGGAGAGCGCGCGTTTGCACCTGCGCATACTTAAATACCGTAAGGGTTGACCTGTATTCCTATATACAGTGCCACGTGCATAAAACGCGACACTATAAACTATACGGTAACTCAATGTTAACTTAAACAAACGTATACACGTGCGCGCACACGTTTATGTCGTCGGTTTTGGTTATAGATGATTTATAAGAATTGAGT
>JABFQD010001796.1:0-17092 GCA_022817045.1 Psix sp. ZL-2020 | reverse complement strand
TCGGCTTGAACAAGGTGAAGTGTATTTTTATAAATACCATTCGAATGAGCGAAATTTATTTTACAATACAAAATTTAAATCATCAAACTCTTGAGTTGATAAGTTTGGGTGGCTTTCTACCTTAAAGTTCAAAAAATTGGATATGACAGTGGCGCCGTTACATAGGCAATCTACCCTAAGTATTTGCAATAATTAAGTTTAATAAAAAAATTACACTGAGGAATTTATTCCTTGTGTCACCCCGATTCAAAATATATATAATTTTGTATTTAATTATTTAGTTTAGTTTATATTTTAATAAATCGTCCGCCTCGCAATAATGATGACGTCATAGACACTAGTCGGCATAAGTATTTATAGAGTTGATACTACATAAAGATTAGAAAGAAAAATTGATAAGTAATTTAAATTGATTTAATTTGAGTCTTTTCAACTCGTTTTCATAATTAAATAAATTACTTTTCATATATATTTAAATAATTTTAATTTCATAAGTGCGTGCTACTATTGCGTATGCGCTAAGTGCGCCGGCCGGCGTCATCAGTCATGGCGGAGTAAACAGTACGCGAGTGATAGGTTATAATAATTTCATCTGTAATACCATTTAATTCTAAAATTATGTCGTTATCTACTTTTATTTTTGGATCAATGTATTGTAATTTGAGTAAGTTAGGTCCGGCTCCAGTATCTAAAAAAAGTATGAATTTCTGTAAGCCATTCCCAACTTGGATAATTGAAATCTGATCTGGGTTGCATATTTTTCAGTTAACTTTTTGAATTAATCTTTGAAAGTTACTTGTGGACTGTTTTTGGCCTGCCTGGATGGCCCAGGGAGGGATAACTAGTTTTCAGAAACTGTATTTTAATTATAACTTTAAGTACTATTACTAATATCGCTACTAATAATACTACTAATGTTATGTATTCCTTCAGTAATTTTTACTATATTTTCTAATCCGTTAGGAAATTCTGATGAAACAGCGGTGCAAAAATTTTCACACTCTCATATTTTGGAATCTATTTGAATCTTAGGACTACTTTCTGGATGCTGATTTTTTACTGGTGTTCGAGCTACACTTTTTCTTTTTAATGGAATAAAGTTAGGGTCTTACATCACTTCTTTTGAATCAAAATTTTCACTTTTTGATATTGCCTTGTCAACGGTCTATCTTAACTATCATTCATATTATACAGTAGTCATTTTAAAATATTATACTTTACTATTTATAATAAAAAATTTAACATTAACAGAAAATTTTAATTTTAATTTTACTTTCTACAAATCAGATAAAAATATTAGTCTAAAAAAGGAAAATGAAGTAAAAAATATAATTTATACAATACAAATACAATATTTTATTTCAGAAAAATTATATTATCATCATCAGAAATATTATCATTGCTACAAACTGTATCATTTTCATCATTGACAATCTTATTTCATGTTCTATCATATTGTATAACAAACTATAATGTGCCGGAACACTTAAATATGTTTTTATTAAATCGAACGTTGCTAAACTTATACATTCGGGTTTAATTATAAAATCATCATCTGGACTTCTTTCCAGAACATAGTTATTTACCATATTATATGTATTATTATTGTTATTTATCGTTTTTTTAGAATTGTCAACATTTATGTACATTCAATTTTCCGAAATTTTTTATTTAGTCTGGTTAAAAATTTTTTTTCATCTTTTCTGGAATAACCTCCTTCAAAACGATTTCATATTCCTCCCTCAATTTGTTATTATTTAAAATAGTCAATACTTTTTCTATATTTTTAACTAAAGAATTACTCACTAAAACAAAAAGTGAAAGAAACAAAATATCAATAATAGGAAAAAAATTAATTTTTCTTTCATTTTTCAAATGAATATAAACACAAACTAATTTAAAAAACAAGAATATTTCTTTTAACTCTTATTAGTGATCAAGTACTGATAATGTATTTGATACCATTTGTGAGTTAAAAGTTTATTCTCTTTTCGTTAGTTTTATTTTGATTCTACTAATCACTGTTAACCTTCTTAGATGTTTGCAGCGTTTGCATTCAGTGTCTGACTGAATGTTTAAACAGCGTCTGAATATTAAATAAAATTAATTGTTAAATGTTAATTGTATTGTCTGTGGTTAGCGTTTGACCACTTAATCATTTACATCTTATTCATTATAATTTAGCAAAATACAAATTAAAGAACGACTTTTAATTCTATTTTGCCTATGTTATTGGTATAGGCGTGAGAACGAAGATAGTGCCGTGAACTTGAAAATTCTAATGTTTTGATGTCGAGTATTATATTCACTCGAGCCGAGCGAAACTTGTGTCTTTCTCGGTTATATGAATTTTGTCTATTGCCATATTTTTCCTCCAAAAATTGCACTTGTTTGGATTTTTAACTGAATCTGCGTTCCGACAATCCTTATCGTTTTCTCCACTATTTTAATTTTAGAATTACCGCAGGTTAAGAATTACCCGAATATTTTTAAACGTATTTTATAATTATTGTAAATTATTTTGTTTGAATAAAAGCAAATCGCCAACAATTACTATAAGCGAATATGTAAAGACCTAAATTATTGATACATATTAAACGTATTTCTTTATTCATTATATAAGCATTTATCTGACGTACTTCTCCGAGTCCGCGGTATATTATTTGTACTTACATTCGTTATTTATTTTACTGACCATTTTCAGAGCCAATTTATTAAACACAGATTTGAACAAACTACAAGCATTTTGTCTGATCGATATTTATTTCCACGATTATAAATTAATTCAAACACATTTTTTAAATAATTCAAGTTCTACATTGATGTATTCAAATAATTTTAGAATTTTCGAATTCATTGACTAATGTGGTATTCACGTAGCAACGGATTACCACATTCTTTGTACATTTTAAAAATGATAATAAATAAAATGAGGCATCAAGGAGTGCGAAAGCGCCCCTAAACGCCATGGTATCACTAATATTAAATAAGCATTAAAACAGTAATTCTAATAATTCGAATAAAAATAAACTTCGAAAGAGACATGACAAAATATAAAATTATAATGAAATATAGGAAGTTAGGTCTGACCCTCGGACCGCCGTGTCGTAGTCGCCCCTTTTTTTGCCGTTTTTAGTGATAGGTGAAGTGTAGTGGATAGGTGCAGAGTGAAAGAGTTAGGTGACATAGCGAGGTGAAAGAGTAAGTGTAGGCAAGGTAATTGGAAGTGAGAGGAAAAAGAAAGGAAGATATTTAAAAAGTGGAAAGTTGAGGTTAGTTACAATTATTAATAAAAGTGGATTTAGAGAGGAAAAGAAAGAAAGGGAGCAAAAGGGAGAGAGACAGTGGAAGGGAAGATAGAAATAGTGAGAAGGTTGAGTGTTTTTATTGCGAAAGAGTTTGGAAGTGAGGTTAGGTGACACGTGGTGGCAGAATTTCAGACAGGTTATTATTTACATTTTTATATATTTTATTTATTATTTTAATTAATAATTTATTATTTAAATAAATTATTTTTTTTAAGATAACCTCTCTGATTTATTAGGCAGGATGGAAGGAGTGGTAGGAGTAGGGGTGAATGAAGTTGCGAGGAAGATTTGAATAGAGAGGGGGAGACCACTGAAAGTGTTTCAGTGGAAGAGAACAGCTAGTTCGGGAGACATCAGAGAGTGGGCGAAGGGGGTGCCTGAGGAAAGAAGAGAGATAAAAAGGAAGGCGGAGGAGAATGTAGACGTGTGAGAATGTAAAAGGAAAGGTGAATTACGGGAAGAGGAGAGAGAGGAAGGGATAGAAAAAATGATAAGGGATGGATTTAAATTCATGGAGGAGAAGTCTAGGGGAATATCGGAAGATATGAGGAGGGAGAGAGAGGAAAGGAGAAAAGAAAATGAGAGGGTGTTAAGAAAGATTGAAGGTATAGAGAGAGAATGGAAAGGTAGGTTCGATGTTCTGGAGGAGAGGTTGGAAAGAGAGAGTATATGGAGGCTAAAAGAGGAAGTGGTGGAAAGCAGAAGGAAATTTCGCGAACTTAAAAAAGAAATGGAAAGCAGGAAAAGGGTAGAGACGAGGATGGTCGAGAGCGGGAAATAAGAAATGGAAGGGGAACAACTCTCTAAACTAGAGGCCTGGAGGCCAGATAGGGAAAAGAAAGAGGAGCTCTGGAAGGAGAAAAGAATCAAGCTGGAAAGAAAACTCGAGGAGATGAAGGAAAGAGAGGAGAGATGTAGAAACCTAATGATTCTTGGATGGACAGAAGGGAAAGGAAACAAGAAAGAGGTGGGGGATTTCTTCAGGGAGAAGTTGGGACTAGAAAAAGGAGAGGCAGCCATAGAAAAGTGTAATGAGCTGGCTACTAGTGGGGGTAATAAGTTATGGGTGAGAATGGTAGAGAAAGAGGATAAGGAGTTTATCCTGAAGATGAAGGGCAAACTGAAGGGGACCAAAATTTATATTGAGCAGGATGGAACAAGAAAGGAGAGGGAAATCCATAATAAAGTTTTAGAAAAAGAAAGGACAGAAAGGAATAAAGGGAAGAGGATTAGAATTGGCATTAATAAACTGTGGGTCGAAGGAGAATTGTGGTTTTGGGATGAGGAGAAGGAAGAACTGAGGACAAAAAACGGAAGGGAAGCACAAGGAAAGAGGGGAGGTTAGAAGCCATTTTTTGGAATGTAGCGGGTATTAAAAACAAGAATAAGGAATTTTGGGATTATATTGAGAAATTTGATATTATCGGAATGGTAGAAACGTGGATTGGTGAGGGGGATTCGAAAGGATGGAGAAAGATTTTACCGAAGGGATAGACATGGGAGATTGTTAATGCAGTGAAGGAATATTCGAAGGAAAGAGCAAAAGGGGGCATTATTACAGGGGTGAGAGATGACCTGGAGGAGATTAGAGTGGTGGGCAGAACAGAGGATACGATGTGCAGATCGGAGAGGATAGATAAGGAGGAGTGGAGTATATATACGATATATAACAGGTCGGGGGGGCAAACGGTTTTGTGTGAGGTCAGTGAAAGGCTGGGTATGAAACAAGGTAGGAAGGTGTGTATAGGGGGGATTTTAATGCTAGGATAGGAGAATGGGGAAGTTATAAGGAATGGAATGAGTGCTGGGAAAGGAAGTCGAAGGATAAGTCGGTAAACAGGGAAGGAAGGATCCTGAAAGACTGGCTGGAGGAAAATGGTCTTATATTGTTAAATGGAAACAAGGAAGGGGGCAAGGAAGGAGAATAGACGTATGTGAAAAAGAACAGTGAGACTGTAATAGACTACGGGATAGTTAATATAGAAGCGTGGGAGACTATTGGAGATATGAAGGTGGAGTGGGGGATTAATTCGGACCATAGGCCGATTTGCGTCACAATTGATAGGAGAATGAAAGGTGGATCAGGTAGGGTGGAGAAAAACTGAAAATACAAATTTGGGGAGAACGACAGTGTGAAGCGTTCTCCGAAAGGGATCGAAAGATAAATTAGTGTGTGGAAAAAAGTACGGATAGCTGGATAGAACTGAAGAAGACAATAAGGGATATGGTGGAGGAGAGGAAGATTGGAGGAAGGAAAGAAGACTCATGGTGGGATAAGGAATGTAAGGTTGAGAAAAAGAGACTCTTAGAGGCGAAAAGAGTAGGTGAAGCAGATGGGACGAAATGGAAGGAGTGTAGAAGAGAATATAAGGAACTTTGTGAGAGAAAAAAAGGGAGTGGAGTGAAAGGAAAATAAAAGAAGTGGAACAGATTAGAAACGAAGGGGAAGCGTGGAAGTATTTAGGTAAATACTGGAAGAAAAAGGAGGGGGTTACAGAGAAATTTTCTCTGGAAGAATGGAGATCCCATTTTATGGAAAGTGTAGAGGGAAGTGAGCGGATGAGTGGCGAAACGGTGGAAAGGAGTAATAACAGATGAAATAGAAGCCTAGACAGACTCACAGATGAGGAAATAGAGAGGTAATTGGGTAGGTTGAAGAGAAACAAAGCAGAAGGCGTGGATGAGATAAAGAAATAAGCTTGGCTATACGGGAAAATTAAGATTAGGAAAAAGTTGAAGAAAGGCCTGAAAGAGATTTGGAATGGTGAGTGGATGCCAGAAGAATGGAAGGAGGGGATTATTGACCCGATTTTCAAGAAGGGTTATACAGAAGAGCTGAAAAATTATAGGGGAGTTACTATCGCGTGTACGGATTACAGGATCTACGCAAATATTCCTGAACGCGAGAATTGTGAAGAATGTGAAAGCCATGGGAGGTTGGGAAGAGGTACAGAACGGGTTCAGGAAGGGCAGAGAGTGCATTGAGAATGCTTATGTGTTAAGGAGTATTATTGATCAAGAGATCAATAAAAAAAGGAGGAAAATTCTTTGCTACATTTTTAGATTTGAAAGCGGCATTTGATAAATTAGATAGGGTGATATTATGGGAAAGTATGCAGAAGATGGGGATTGAAGATGGTTTGATCGAAAGGGTAAGAGAGGTATATAAGAATAGGTATAAAGAATAGGTGTAGGGTCAAAGTGAATGGGGAACTATCAAGAGAATTTTGGGTTGAGAAAGGGGTTAAACAGGTGTACTCACTGAGCCCCACCCTGTTCAACGTTTATGTCACAGATTTGGAAGAATGGATGAGAAGGAGACAGGATGAAGGGGTCCTGGTAGGCCGGAAAAGGATATGGACGTTAGGGTATGCGGATGATATAGTGTTGGTAGCAAAGGAAGAGGAGGAGATGAGATGCATGTTGGAAAGTTGCAGGTTATATATGAAGAAAAAGAAGCTTGAGGTGAACGTAAGTAAAACAAAGATTATGGTGTTTAGTAAAAGGGGGAGTAAAAGAAGGGTAAGAAGAAGGGAATGGAAATGGAATGAGGATATAATTGAAGAAAGGAAGATATTTGAGTATCTTCGAGTGAGATTCGCTAATGATAACTCTTTTGACTGTCATGTGAGAGAAAGAGTTAGGAAAGCTAGAGTTGTCATGGGAAAAGTGTGGAGTTTGTGGAAAAGGAAGTTGAATGGAAATGTGAAATGGGGCTTGATGCTATTCGAAAGGGTTATAAAAAGCACTATTCTATACGGCGCAGAGATATGCGGTTGGAAGGAATATACAGTTATAGAAGCACTACAGGAGCAATTCGGAAGATGGATACTGGGATTGGAGCGTAGCATTCCAGGATATATAGTGAGAGATGAATTAAAAATGGAAAAGATGACAGTAGAAGCTGGGGCAAGAGCCATGAAGTATGAAGATAAAATTAGATGGGGCAGGAGTAATTTATTAATAAGGGAATGCTGTGGGATGAGAGGTAGAATTGGAGGGAGAATGGACAGGGAAAGGGAAGGTTATCTAAATAGATGTGGTTGGTCAAGTGTGGGAGTTATGAGAGTGGGAGTTATGAGAGAGTGGTTGGAGGGTAAAATGATGAAAGACAGATTGAGAGAAATTGATGAGAATATTTTATGAGTAGTATGTACAGATTAGGACAGAGAGCATACCAAAATATTTGAGGGATGACGGGTTAAACATGAGAAGGAAAAGAAGGTTAGCAAGAATGAGGTGTGGGGCTGAATGGAAGGAATGTAAATACTAGCTGGAGTTTGAGAGAAAGCTATGTAGGAACTGTGAAAGGGAAGTGAAGAATATAGGACACGTGGTGTACGAATGTGAGAATGTCAAACACTATGATTCGGTGAGAATGATTCTAGCAGAAGATGGTACAGGTTGGTCGTAGCTAAAGCAATGGGTGGTGGATGGAAGTTGTGACTAGGATTGAATGATAGAGCCTAAGATAAGGAGAAAGAAGGTGCAATGTGATTATCATATTGATTTTAGGAAGAGATAAAGAAGACTTGGAATATGGAGAAAAGGGCCAGAGAATTAGGAGGGAAGATGAGGAAAGAATGGGAAGATATGTCGAGAAGGATGAAGAAAATGGCAAGAAAATGAGAGGAAAAGACAAAGAGGAGAAGATGTGGCAAGAGGAAATTTTGGTGATAGAAGAAGAGAAGGAAAAGGAAGTGGGAGAATTGAAAAGAGAGATAAGAGAGTTGAAAAGGGAGCTAAATAACTTGAGGTTGGAAAGGAAAGAGTAGAAAGGTTCGAAGAAAAATGTGCAAAAGGAGGAGGAAAGAGGGAGAAAGGAGAAGTCACTGGGTAGCGGGGTGAAGGAGAGACTAGGGATGAAAAGTGCTGAAAAGGTAGAATCATGGAGAAGAAGTTATGATAAGTCGATTGTGTGGGCGGATGAAATCAGTATGGAGGCTAGTGAATTGGAAGAGGAGGCAGAGGGAGAGAATGAAGAGTTGGATGGAGAAGTGGAAGACAGGAGGAAAACTGTAATTGTAAAAATGGACAGAGTGAGAGGCGAAGGAGACAAAGGAGTGATATTGAGAACAAAAGAATTTATAAAAGATACATTGGAGGCAGAAGTTTGGATTAGAAGCTTTGTTATAGTTGGTGGGAATGAGTGATCAGTTATAGCTAAAGTTAAAATAAGTAGTGAATGGGATTGTGAGGAGGTACTGAGGAAGAGAAGACATTTAGGGAGAAAATCGGTGATAGGGGTGGACCCGGATCTTTGCAAAGAGGAGAGAGAAAGGAGGAAGAAAATGAGGACGTAACTAAAGAGGGGAAGGACGGAAAAAGAAGAAAAGAGGACCAGACAAAAAATATAATAAATTAAATTGAATTAAAGTAATTTATTAGTGTAGGATTAAGGAAATGTGTAAAGGCGTCCCCAGGCTAATTGGGGATCTTTGTATGCCGTTAGGCAAGAAAAGATGAATAAATTATTATTCTTATTACATTATTGCTGCGGTTATTTAAGACTTGAATTAATTGTACTTCTCCATAGTGATTTTGCTAGAAACTGTTATATGTTGTAAGAAGAAACGACTAATTATAAACTTTATGACAGAAATAAAAAAAATGAAATAAAAATTCATTGCATAGAAAAAATTACTATTAATTATAAGGTTAGTAACGACGACATTTCACGGTTTGAATAAACAAGACATTCACAATAAATATCTAGTCACGTATGGTATAGTTTATCACGCATGATATTTCCAAGGATCAGATCAGGATCACATTTTTGATATTTCAATTATAATTAACTTTTAATTTCTAATATTTAATCATCTTAGTGATTCATTGATGCTTATAAAATAATTTAAAATTACTCAAAATATCAACATGTCAATGTAAGTTGACTTATTAATAAAATAAATATCTTAAGAGTCAAAATAGTTCAAACAAAATTTTTATTGAAATATTCAAATTTTTTAATCTTAACACCTACCTTATGAATGTGTTACTTAATGATAAGCATGAATTTAAATTATTTACGTAATATTGGAAAGGTCCTTGATTACCTCATTAGAAAGTTAAATTTCAAGAGACGTAAATTGTTTTACATGCAAGATATAAGCGATGCTTGGGGAGAGAAGCTTATTGTATACTTTTAATAATTAAATTTGAATATAAAATACCTGCTGAAATAGCTCTTCACCAACAAAGCAAAATATGAAAGTCACAAACGTGGCAGCACAAATTGAGAACAAACGCATAACAAAAAAGAAAATTCCATTAGAATAATCCTAAAACAGAATACAATTATAATTAATAAATAAGAGCTCATAATCAAACTGACAGAATAATACTGTAACATATCAAAACCTGAAAAAGAATAAAAAGAAATAAAATGAAAATAAATAGATAACATTAAACATAAAATGATACGACAAAAACGTCATACCTGTCATATCACATAAATTAACAATAAATCGGCGAAACACGAGCACAGGCCCTCACGCGTTCTGAGACTTGTAAAAAAATGTCACAACGCATGTTCAGGTTAGATAGAAAGGCCTGTGCGCAATAGTCAAATTCGAAAACGAGCTTAAAGCTCTACTATTAAAAATCGCACTATCTCTCTCAACCACCTATAGGTGCGAGATAGAAACTTTTCAGAATAAGGTTAAATAATAGATTAATTAATAAACTATTGAATTGAATTAAATGAAGGTTGGCAACCTTGACAATATGAAATATAGAGAAAGTTTGCCCAATAATAAGCGAATAAGGAAATATTAATTAATTAAATAAGTTTAAATAAATTAAAATATAAATTAATCCAGAAATAATTTAAACGAACTAAGTTGAGAAAGCGATATAAGGGGAGGACCCTGACGAGACGCTATACTGAACCAATCTCAAAATTAAACCAAGAGGATAATTGTTAGACTAGATTAATTCTAATGAAACTAAATTTATATATATATACCAAGTTCAATCCTTATTCTATTTTAAATCAACCCGCAGAGCGTGGTTTTAAACGCAGATACAAAACAACAGACTTATCTCAACGGCCATTCGCACCAGAGTGTGTAGATCAAGCGACACGCTCTAAACACATTCCCGACGGTCATAGACTAATTAAAACTTAGATCGGCCGCTAGAGGGCAATTTATGGAGTTCTATATTTCACAATAATAAATGATTAACAAACAATTTACAAACAATTGCCAATAATAAATTATTGGCAATCAGTTCCATAAAATCAAGTCAAGAAAAAGGTCATGGGCAACGGGCCAAAGAGAACTCACACTTCAGCTAACATAAATTGTTATTCAAACCTGAAAAAATTAATTAATTAACGAAACTTAAATAATGATAAAAATTAATTAAATTAAAGTCGATTGCAACGAACAAAGCATCTAATCATATAAAACTAAGTGCTAGGAATCTGATTCTTATATCAGATTTAATAAATTCATCTAAATAACTGACAAATATAAATAAATTTAAAAACTAAATAAACAATCGCCAAGAGCCAATAATTATTATTTAAGACTCTCTCCAACGAAACAAAATGGTGGAAATGATCATTGGCGACCTAAAGAATACATCTATAACAAAACACCGTTGACGTAGCTTACAGAAAAGAAAATATTAATAACAACAGATATTGTTAAACAATCTCTAATAACAATTGAACCCAATATAATTTAACCCCGTGCGACATATCAAATTAACGGGAATTTCGCAAGGAATCGTTTCCCACCAAAAGTTTTAAACAAAAGGGAATATTTAATCAATGCAAATTTTCATTGGCTATTGAATTTTAGAGGGGATAAATTTCGGCGAATCTACCCTTTTTACGTTAAAAGAACAAGCTTGCGAAGCTCAAATCAGTAATTCCAGAGAGCTTGACAAGATAAGGCGGCTGAAAAGTCCCTTGGCTTAACGAACGATAGGACCTGGTGCAAACCAAGTCCCTCGGTGGTGCGGCTGAGAAGTCTCCCGATACTGTCGCTTTGATGGTTCTCTCATGGTTACTTAGGCGCTGGAGTCCAAGCAACACGGCTCTACACTGCGACTGAGAAGTCCGGGTGGAGCTGGGACGAGGTACCGACACCTGGGTGGTCACTTGGTGTCACTTTCCTGGCAGAGATACGCAGCGGCTGAAAAGTCCCGGTTTCGTCTGCCCGAAAAGTGCACTGAGAGTCCACTGAACACGGGAGAATTGCCTGATTAGCTAAGAGGAACGGCAATTAATTTGTTTTAATTTCTTTTAGTGCCAAGTGTCAAGACAGAATCGGCTAGCGCTTCAGAACTTCATTCCTTCTTTGTTTTTTTTCATTTGTTTTTTACGAAGTAAGTTTGAGTTTCTTTTCATTTTCTTGTTTTTTTTGTTTTTTGTTCATTCCCTTTTTTCTTTTGTTTTATGTTCTTTCTGTTCAATTATTTTCAGTTGAAATGAATTAAAAATTATTTTTTGTAAAATTTTCTATATATATTCACTCAGAAACGCTTGCCTGCAAGCGAAAGAGCGAAAGTCTCAATACATTGGAAAGTAAGGCTGAATCGAAATAAACTCTAAAAAAAGAATAACGAAAATATTTTCTTCAGTAAATGAATGTATGTGTAATTTATTTCATTCATGTAAAAGAAAACAAAGATCCTAAAATGCCCTCATACCAAGCTTGATAAAAAAACAATAAATATTTCTGATTACTGAATTCTCCATATTAAATCTATCATGTTGGATTTTAAATCGATATATACGTCAAAAAGATGAAAACATTAACTGATCTCATTAAAACCTTGACAGTATGTGAAATTGTATTTAATTCTAAGACAATTAATAATTTTATATTCAAAATTTTGTCAAAAAACTGTTAGTAACAAATTACAGTTTTTCGTTAAGAATTAAATGAATATAAAGCGCTGGTTCGGTTTTTAGTAGTTTTGTGAAATCAAAAAACCGACAAATTCTGCTATCAGACTTGATGGCTGATCATTTAATTTGAAAATGGAGGAAATTAAAAATAATAGGAAAAAAGCGCAGTTCGTCACGAAAGACAAAGATGTATACAAATGTCAAAAATAATCGGGCACGTAATTCCGGAATTAGAATCAGCTGACACGCGTATAACAGATAACACAGATAAGAAAATGAAACGGAGAAAAATGCTCCAAATTATATGTAATTTTATTTCAGCCTACGAGCTCAGAACCACTGATATCCAGCTGGTGCAGCAAACAAGGACGGCTCAAATCAAAACAAATCGCACGAGTTGTGCGGGATTAGATTTAATTTTATAAGTTTTAACGGCTGTATCAACGACACTTCAACTACAAATAATTGATACAAACCACGGAGATTCTCCTATGACAACAATACAGGACAAACAATTAGAATCAATTTAGTAGAAATGATATCAATTAAACCCTTTCCCAATTAAATGATAGATGGAACGCCGGCCGTTTTGATACTTACAGTTTCTGACCAGGTGTTTACAAGTACATTTAGATAAATTCGAACTATTACATTTCTAATTCAGTTTTAAATTATGTTAACTTAGTTTTGACTTGTAAAGTATAACTGTTAATAATGGGCACAGTTACTCGAAAGAATTTTTTTGAATTCATAATTGATAATCAATCAATTGAAAAAATAATTCATTCCTAATTTTTGTTGATTATGGTTGAATATATCATATATATTTGTTTTTAAATATTTATAATTAAAAATATATATTTTCAAAATGTGATTAATATGTTCTAAAAATAAGCAATTTCATTTTGAGATAAATTAATTTTTAATTACAACAATTACAAAAAGGCCACTGATGAAAACTGATACGAAAAATACGTTAAGAAAGTACTGTCATTGTCATAAGATCATAACAATTTTAAACAAAAATATATTATGCAACTAGAATAAAAGGTTGATCATCTGCGACAAATTAAAAATAAATATGTTGTCGAAGCTTATTTATTAGTATATAAATTTTTATATTTTTATAAGCGTATAGAGTAAAATGTTAATAATTTTTTGACCGAGAGCAGTCCTTATAGGACCTCAAAATGACAATTTTTTTCATATCTATAGCGTTAGAATATTGCCATTTTTAATGTATGTATTTAACAAATTTATATACTTACTAACTTAGTATTGTTTCTATTTTCATTTGAATATAATTCTGAACCGGAATTTCAGCGCAAGCGGCTCCGATTTTGTGATTGCTTGTAGCTTAAAATGTAACATAACTCAATTTTATGTCATACGTGATTTAAGTGTATTCTGTTTATGTGTTATAAAATCATTTATCATGGATCAAAAAAGGGAATTAACTCGCAAAAGAGTACAAAAACATCAAAGACAACAAAAAAGATAGAAAATATTATAATCAGCTAAAAAAACATAGATATACAAGTGCAATTTTGAATAGTCAAAGACAAATAATTTACAGATTTTAAATGTAATACCGGTGATGATTTTTTTAATCATCCAATAACTTCAACTGATTCAGCGCCTTCAACTTTAACAGCATTGATTGATTTTATTGAAAATGCAATATCTACTGAAAGTTTAACATCAGATTCTAAATCATCTTTTGAACTTAAACATTCCTATCCAGTCACTATAAAAATCGACGAATCTCGTGATAATGACCTGGAAAGTTTAGAAGATTTTAAGAATGAGAGTTACTTCGGTCCTGATGATTCTAATGTTGATGGAATAGAAGATGTTGCGGAAAATAAAGAATATAATGAAGTAGATGAATTACGACAGTGGGCTTCGACAAACACATTTGTGTCAGTTACTGTTAATATTGCGAAGACGTCTCTTACCAGAACTTCCTAAAACGGCTCGTATCAACACATCATTGAACTATGGGAGAATGGACAATTCACATACTTTGGTATTTTAAAAGGATTACAAAAATGCTTAAATCCGAATTTGCATACAGACTATATTGACGTTCAATTCAACGTAGATAGAATTCCCTTATTTCGATCAAGTAACAAACAATTCTGGCCCATACTGGGTAAAGTCCATTTTATTCCTAACATTTACAAACCGTTTCCAGTAGCCATATATTTTGGAATTTCAAAACCACCAATAGATACTTATTCCGAACAATTTATTAATGTGTTACTCCAAGAAGGAATTCATATTGGTGAAAAACATTTTTAATTAGGCGTACAATGTTTTATTTGCGACACGCCTGCAAGGGCGTTACTTAAAAATATAAAAGGACAAACAGGCTACAACGCATGTGAACGATGCACAGTGCATGGAATTCGATTTCAAAATCGAACAATTTTTTCAGAGATAAACTTTACTGAAAAAACTGACGAATCTTCTAGGAATCAGGAACATACTGATCATCACATTGAGCCATCGATACTTATTAATATTGAACCTCGTATAAATATAACACAATTCATTTTAGATTTTATGCATTCGACTTGTCTAGGAGCAATGAAACAATTATTATTATATTGGGTAGATGATAAACGATATAAAGTATCACATACTAAGAAGTCTAAATTATCTGAACGCATGGCAAGTTTGAAAAATCAAGTGCCTTTTGAATTCAATCACAAACCTCGGAGTATAACATGTATATCAATGTGAAAAGCAACAGAGTTTAGCACTACTTATTTTTACGTAGTGCTTGTCGAATTTTATTAGATGATAAATTTGCAATAGCCAGAAACAGTCAAGCCAAATATTATTTAAAAACTTTGTAAATTTTCGACTTCCGTAAATAACGCTCACTTTTTAATTTTAACTACCCACAATTTGATACATATAGCGGATGATGCACAAAAAATGAATTGCAGCTTGACGCATTTTACATCTTTTTCTTTCGAAAATTATCTCGGTGAATTGAACATGTTATTAAGATCTGGAAACCGTCCTTTAGCACAACTTTGTAGACGTTTATTCTAGCAAATTTTTGTACAACCAAACCAACCAAGACGTCTTAGTAATTTTACTATTTTGAAAAAAAAACCAACAGACGACGAAAATATTTTTGAGATAACAAAATTAAGTTTCAAGCAATTCATTTTATCACCAAAGACACCAAATAATATAGTATTATTAGAAAATAGCCCTTGTTTTCAAATTTATCGTATAATTTTAAACGGTAATAATATAAATCTGTTTGAAAACAAAATCAAAATTGTTACATCGACATTTAAATTTCCATGCGATTCAAAATTATTTAATATGTACGAAATTGAAAACGAATCCTCAAATGAATCAGAAGAATGTATTAATAACATTAAAACAAAATTAATTAAATTATCAATTAAAGGTGGCCAAAAAATGACTTACATTATATCACTTATACACTAACAAATTATATTTCAATATAACCACATATGTATATACAAATTGTATCTTGATGTTATACGAATGCAAAATATAATTAGCTGAAAATACGCTTTAATTCCCATATTCAAATACTATTAAACATTATTCAAAAAGATATTGATTTATAGATATTAATTTAGGGAATCCTTTAAATTTCAAAATTAGCGCCACGAGTCAAGAAAATCCAACCGTTTTTATTGTTTCTATTATACCGTAATTTTTTATTTTTATAAAAATGTTGATTATTAAAATAATACCATTGTGAAACGTAATTAATTAAAATAATATTAAAAACAAAAAAGAGACAAGTTGTATTATAATCAAATCATATAAGTTTAACATTGGTGTCAAAACAATAGTTCAATATGTATATTTGTTTACTTTTGACACATTCGAACTGGCGAGTGAAGAAAAGTCGGTTGTGTTAAAAGTTACCCTGCATATTCTAAAGGAATGCTATCAAGTTTTTGATGCAAATGCTTAATGATTATGGCTGAATAATTTGACCGTAAGTATTATAATATCGATTTTGATTTATTGCGATAAAAAATCAATACAGAAACGTATTAAATCGATTCTCAAGAGGTTTTTTATATTTAAATAACGAATTAATATTTTTTAAGTTTACACGGTCAATAAAATTTCGTTTAGAGTCATTAAAAAACTAACGATTATTGTAACTTAATATTTGATATTCATAAGTTATAGCTGTCTGTAATATCCAATCAATTTTTTCAATACCAAATTGTACACAGATTTCGTCTATCAAAATTAAAAAAGTAATGTTTGTATTAATATTTTTATCGAAATATCGTTTAAAATGTATAAGATCACATTATGAAATGTGAGGTTACACACTGATATTTAAATCTTATAGGATTTCATTATAGTTGTAACTATAGCTATTTTATATTTAACAATCATTCATACATGTATAATGAGTTCAGTGAGTAAAAGAAATAATTCAACGATATCCATGCATCACAAAGATAATATCATGATAACAATGTTTTCCTTTATATTTCAGCGAAAAAGCATATTTATTCACTCATCGAACTCATCCATGACTTAGATGGGAAAAATATTAAAGATATTGGTATAATTCACACAAAATGGACTCAATATCATGGCGAAAAAGAAGAATGCTATGTTTTATCCACTGCCACCATATGAAGAAAAATCCAACAAACGAATATACATAATGATGAAGAATCTAGACGATTTTGATTTTCATTGGGACATTTACACTGCTGCTATAAAAGGACGGGCTAGTAAGTTTGGACATCAAAAGTTTTTTATATACAGGGTGAGTTTTTTATCTTGAGACAACTAAATATCTCGAAAACTACAAATCCGATCAAAAAAAGTGGGTAATAAAAACTGTTCGTCTCGACGGGGGACATCCGATGATACCAAATTTGAC
>JABFQD010001795.1:0-17093 GCA_022817045.1 Psix sp. ZL-2020 | reverse complement strand
CGCTCATTCAAGTTTAGCAAAGTTTTCTCAAGGTGATTGTTGAGATTGATCTAACTAGTACCTTGAGCCCAAGTTAACCAATGCCATCCAATGTTTGATACCATACTATGAAACCCAGTCACTACGATTTCTATGAACACAGCAACCAAAGCTCGTAGTACTCCAGAAATTGAATACTTGTGGTAAAAGTTGTAAGTTTTTTGGTCTACTATCATTTTGAAAGTAAAATCAATTTGAAATGTTGTCAATGAAAATTTAAATCTAGTTGCCTTTTTACTTCACATTTTTTTCAATGAATGATTTCTGTTTTGTGTACAACCTCCAATCAGAAAAACTAGCGTTCAAAGTAACATTGAAGACCGTCCGTAAAAGTGATGACTACACATGCGACATAAAAAGTACTGCTGAACACTTCATGAATGTATACGAGCCAGGCGACGTATATGCGAACGACACGCCCGAACAACGTTATATATGAAACAACGTTAAGTTTCTGTGCTCAACGGAGTACAGTCATGGGTCCTGATTGGAATTATGCATGTGTATAGGGATGCCACGCAAAGCAGTTTCTACATTATAGTTGGGGCGATGCCGATTGATACGCTTCTTGAGAAGCGTCGCGCGTATTATGATATCCAGGTAGGTTTGGACGCTGAACTAAGTAACTTAGTCATCCCACATACAGACCAGGATGCTAGAAAGACAATCTATAAATTTGCGATTGAGTTGGCAAGAATTGCTAACTGGCAAGATGACATTCATCTATTTTGGAGATGCCCAAGATATACTCGCGTGCGATTACATTGTGATAGATTTCTTTCTGACGTAAGCTTTAAGAAGACACGGGGTCTTCGCAGTAAATAAGTTTCAGGGAGGATTCGTAGAGAATGGCAGCTGCCGCTGTGAGACTCAGAACAAAGTGGAGAACTTCATTTTTCGCTGTCCTCTGTCCGCGGGATGGTGTCCGCGAACTCTTTAGAGATTTACCTTAGCTGGAAACGCGTCAGCGTTTGTCGGGTCAGCGAATAGGATCCGTGTTGTCGACAAGTTCTGTCGAACATTTATCATCATCTACCTTTTTGAGACAATTAATGATTAAGTCTTAATGGTTAAGTTAAGGGTCTGCTTACGTTAGCTGTCAATAAAGGTATCGATATTCAGCCAACTGCCTCTTCTGAAACGGTTCGCAATTCTGATCTATTATGGAAATATTATATGATTTTATCCAAGCATCTCGTAGTAGTTAATGTGTGAATATTGTAGGCAGTGGGCTTGGTTCGTTCGAAAACAAGAATGTTAACGTATGCAGCTTGCTTATTGACCAATAATTAATTACATGAAATAAAAATAATGAAAGAAAACTCTAAAAAAAGAGATAATAACTGTAAAAAGTTTTTTTGCAAAATACTTTGATGTAAAATCAAGAAGCATCTGCAATGATTGCGATGCAGTTCTAGCAAAATTATAAATATTAAATATATATTATAAAAATTGTAAAATAAAAGATTTAAAAAAAATAAGTTTCAATGAAAATATATTGGATTTATATTGATATGGAAATTATTTTTTTAACCATAAAGTGAAGCACTATGAGTTAGCGTATATCCAACTCGGTAAAGTCAGACACTAAAAAGTGTAGGCAAAGTACCAAAAGAAAATATTATACTTCGACCATTCACATTTAAATCAATATAAACCTTAATTATTAAGTAACAAGAGTATATATAAATGAACAAATATAAAGTTGTACTGTTTATTATTTCATAAAATAAAACTCTAAATAAAAAATTTCTTGAAATTTGAAAATGTGTATTGTATTTTAGGGGTTTACAATAAAATAAATGTGAACCCCACTAATTCAAATCCAATAAAACATGAAATTCAGATACATTTTTAAATTTACGGAAAACAATTTTCTTCACTTAAGGTAATGATATCAACTTATAAGGCGAATAATATTTCATTTATATTAATGTTACGTATTATATATTATATAGTCTATTAAACTTAGATACAAACAAAATCAACTGAATTTGTACATTACATGTTGTGAAAGTATGTAGTAAAATGTTTCAATCATAATTCTAACATCCCCCATGGTGCCTAATCCAGCTACTTGGTGCTGTGCCATAAATGTAATGGTTAATTCGTATTTAAATCGATGCAGTTTGGTAGGATTAAATACAATTTACACTTTGGTTTGTTTTATTATTATATATGGTGTGATGTTACGACTTGTAATTATATATATAAAAATTAAATTGCTCTACCAATGCTATTCCATTGCCATACTATTGCCGTGTCACTGCCATGATACTTCCATGCCAATGCTATGCTATGTCATCGCTATGTCATTGCTTGGCCCTTACCTTGCCACTGTTCTACCTTGTTATGCCATTGCCATACCATAACTGTACTTAGACTATCTCATAGCCATTCTAAAACTACGCTATTGATATGCTATACTTATTCCACTTTATTTAGGTTTGTGTTTATCCAAGACTGTATGACTTTTTTCAATACCACTAAAAAAGTACGAAAATGCAACACGATTTTTGATTGGCCATAAATTTGCCATTTTCGAAAGAAAAACACAATTTTTACATTTTGTTCAGAAAATGACGAATTTTGATAATCCATTACAAAAAATATGGGTTCTGAGAACAATTTTTTTCTTCGTACATGTTCAAAGTTGGCAAAAATTTTAAATAAACATTTTTTTGTTTACAGCTTGTTACATTAAGAATAATCTATTTTCTCATGATTTTTTCCATAACATTTTTGAAGAGGAGATTTCAAGCTTCAATTTGGTCAAAAAATAACCGTTGCCAATGAGAATTACGAAGATACGGTGGGTTGAAAAATAGCAACATTTTGACCACATTTCGGTATTGCTTTTTTGACCAGTGTATATATACAATTAGTTTTTTATAATTTACATACATACTATACATAAATAAATATACATGCCTATGAAAAAAGTTAAAGCAAATTTAAAATCGCTGACTTTGACGTTCGCTGTTTAAATACACCACTTGCTTCGCGTCTGTAGAGTATGAAGGTAATCAGATTTCTATCTTTTTCATATAGTCTCTATACAGCGGCTCCATACTCAACATCGGAACAAGTAGAAGCCAGTGGTTTCCAAAGCGACCGTGGATGGCATACTTTTCAAGGGTTATTCAACCAAAAATTGTCCGAGTGTTATGTCAAGATTTCCGACGTCGTCGTGTAATGGTTCGAGAGGGCGTGAGTTCAGGTATGCTCCTATACGATAGATGTTCACAAGCTCCTTGATCGTCAATTTCGCATTGCGCAAAGTGCGAAGAAGATGGTATTTCAGAGCTTTGACGCCGATTTCCCATAATCCGCCAAAGTGGGATGCCCTTGATCATGCAATCATTGTGGAAGTTGGAGTCTTGGGTTGCACTGGCTACTGCTTTGTACAGTTCGGAGTTGGTGCCATAGAACGTGATGCCGTTGTCACTGTAAACTACTGAAGATAATCCACGACGGGCTATCATACGATCAAAGGCTGCTAAGAAACTGGATAACAACAAGTCTACCATCGGTACCTTGCCCGGTAAGGGCATTACCAAAATACCAATCACCAACGTACGCCATACCATGCCATAACAACAGTCATGAAAAAACCCAAAATCTGCCGCCGACATAGACGGAGGACGCTTTGTCTGTCGACCAAGATATCGAATACAAAAATAAACGATAGCCGTGAAGAGAGCCCACGGGGAGCCACGTTGAGGCGGCCCCGTCAGCCTTTTGCACTGACCAAAAATTGTCATCTGCGTCGGGCCCCAAGAGGCCCAAACACAGATGAGCCACCACCTGAGTGAGGCTTCATCTAAGTATTTGCTACTACCCATATAGGTTCCTCGTTTGAGGTACCCTCATCATTCGTTAGTCAGATACTGGGTTTCCTTCAGCACTAACTATGAAGCCCCGTAGAGGCATAATCGACATAGTTCGTCTTCGGTTTGGTTGTCACCCCAATACTGCAGCAGGGAGACAGTTGTTTATGCGTACTGCTGGCACAGGTGACAACAGCACCACAAACCGGAAGGCTATCTCAAGCAATTGCGAGGCGCTAAGGAAAAGGGCGAGAGCGCGAATGCCCGTGTCAGTGCACCTTCGTTTTCTGACCCCTGCCGCAGCTAAGAAACTGGATGACGAATAGTCGAAAACTACTTCAATGTGAATGACCTTGGTAGCTAAGCATATAAATACGGCGAGTCAAATAAATACGGAGTATCTTCAGAGTGAATTTAACTCCGCCATGAAGGCATGCACGATGGCAATGTTGAACTATAAGGTTCGCTACAGGGTCGAATAACAGTATGATTGGATGCCTCTGTTGGTATGATATTTATGATCTCAGCAACTGACCTCCCACTCGTATAAGACCGTTATTATCGAGAAGAGAATTCAATTCGAGCAGACGTAATCGCCGGTCTATGTGCCTAGAAGTGTGTACTATCTGAAGCTCCCTAACGAACATGCTCACAGGAGTTTGTTCTGCGCAAAATCGGGTTTGTGGGGTTTTCTTTGAAGCCTACGTGATGCCATCGCGCACTTAGCGACTCATGTAGTCTGGATTGACGAGACTCGATTAACAACAAAAGTTATCCATTTGGCGGACTGTCTGCCAAGCCATGCTAACACGATATTTGAATCTGTAAAACAATGTACTGAAGTTGACCTTATTTATAACTGAGCCGTCAAAAAGAGCAACACTTTTTCAATAGTACTGCACCGTACAGTTCTTATCTGGGAATGCTAACTGTTTTTATAGGAGCGTCTCTGGATACCGCCATTAAAATAGAGGTTAAAATTACCTTGTCGAGAGCTTCAAGGCGGAGGTAAGCAACTGCATCATAGCAACGGTATGACGCATTACAAAACCCAACCACCGTGGCTCGATTATACGAGGAATCACTCAATAAACATCGTGGAAGATAGCAAATTTCACAACACTCAAGATCCTTTACGATTTCGAGCCAGTGAGCTAAATCAGATTCAGGTAAACGATCGTCCCAATTCCTCTTATTCAACCATAGCGACTATAGAAAACCCTTACAGCGCATAATGAGAGGGTATAACCAGCCCAACGGATTAAAGCATGAGGCTACGCTTAACGCAATTTCGTGCTTAGTACGCGCAGTTGCAGACAATACTTCAAGACTGAATTCGAAGGAGTCTTTTCTGTGGTTCCACGTTAAGCCGAGCACCTTCATGTTACTTAAATCGCCCAATAAGTAATCCATTTCCCGTCGTTCCTCGAGCATCAAGATTTCGGATTTATTGGACATTCACTTCTTAGGCGTAGTAGTTGGGGCTGAAGCACTAAATACAACGTGCAATTTTGTGGTTAGTTTGTCCTCTCGGATGACGTCATGGCGAAGCAAGAAAATGCGCGTTGACTGGGCACTTTCAATCGGGCTCATGTGTTTCAACAGCTGATATTTTTGCATAAAAGTTTAGTAAGCGTATTTCAATTTATTATTAAATTTAAATATTGCTAACATTTTGTTGAATGGCAAAGCCGTACTCGCATAGGAACCACCTAACTTTGACTTCAGCTCCTCAGATTTGAACGGAAGATGGACAATGAATCAGCTGGGCGGATATCGCTTGGTTGACTATACGAACAGTTACTCGCACCGAACATCCTCCACTGATTCAATAAAAGCAACTGATACCTCTTCGATCTCCCAAAAGGCCCTCAATTTAGCCTCGAGATCTTTTGTAGTGTAGTGGTGCACGCTCACCCGTCTCAAGAACGGAGTGGGGCCGCTTCCTGACATGATCCAACCCAACATCGAATTCTGAGCTACGAAAGATGAACCGGGATACGTTTTAAGGTCATCGTACGGTAGTTAGTAATTATGTTCAAGACATACGCCTGTATCACGAAAGAAGTCTTGACCGATTGCAAGAAGTGTACGTTAACCGTTGTTTGGTACTGTATATTGTTGGTATTGGCGCTGCCAACTCCATTTACCAGTACACTAGCGCGATATTTTTGCAATCTCAAGAATTACGCGATTGTTTCACTCACGAAGGATCCCTAAATTCTAGATCATTTAAGGCGCGACACTCCATAGATAGATAGGCGAAGACTAACACACGAGCAGTGACTAATAAAACAAGATACAAATGTACATTGCTCACGTGAGCGTTAATGGAGGTTGAACTCGACTCCTAGTTTGTCACAGCATTTAGGGTTTTGGTCAAAGTCGAAGTTGTGGCCACATGCGAGCACCGGTTGTTAAGATGTAACAGGGTGTGATGATTCTACCCGCATAGGCGAAAACGCCATGAACTCTTCCACTTTTTAACGCTATTACTGGGCGATAAGCCGATGAACAACGGTGAACCTCTCTAATACGCTGATGTCGTTATTGAGCAGTTAGTTTACTGGACTATGGACAACTATAAATAATATGCCTTTCTGAAGAAATTAGACAATCTTTCAAAGAACTTGAGACGAACTCAACGTATGAATGTTGTGCTAAATTAAAGCTAATTAGAAATTTGACGCACGTGAGTGCCATTAGAATACTAAATAGCAAAAGTATCATTTCTTAGTGTTCGCAGAAATTATCGTTGCTATGACTATAGTGAACAATGCAATTTTAACTATAAATCCACCCTCTACATCTTGTTTCCGCGCCTTGAAAACGTCGTTTGATTGTCTCATATATTAGATCAGAAGTTACTTCAATAACCAAATAGACTTCATTTAGTATCAGTTTAAAATTACTTCTTAGTTTCTTTTTAAACACAATAAAATCCTAATATTCATTAAATACTGAAGCTCTAATATTATTTTTGTTCTAAACTTTTTTCAAACAAAAGAAGTTTCAGAGTATATATCTGCAGAGCTGTCCATAAATCGTTTGGAATGAGACATACTTGATTTATCTTTAAAACCTGAAGTATTCGAGATACCTGTGATATATAAAAATTTAAAATACTATTCTTTGAAAAACAGGTTTAAAGACCGTGTGTAAACTATATTTTAGGAGGGGAGAGGAAGGCAAATCATATATTTACCTTAATTTTTTACCGCCAAATTTTAGATGTATTCTTCGCCGTCGACTGTACATCTACTATAAGTAATATCTTTTAAATGAAAAAATATTGATGTGTTCAAATCTATTAAAGAATGTGTTTTATTATTTGAGCAGAAATTTAAAAAAAAATTAATTGTCACTAACTGCTTCACTTTGAAATCAAGAAATTATGAAAAAATTCCACGTAAACATTGAACTGATTAATTGTAAAAAAGTGAAATAATAGCACTTTGGTTGTTCAATAAATTTTGTTATCTTTATTTTCATTTCAAATATTAAATTTGTAATAATTGATAAAGTAACGAGTATGATTTTGTACATAAATTTTTTAATTCGAATATTAAAATATTAGGAATAATCTTTTTGTTATATGTATATTGACGTGGCTTAATTTCCATAATAGCCTATGGTATATAATATTTCCATAATATTTTATCATCTTCCGCTTGTTTTAAGGAAGTAAAAAATTCTTTTGCTTTTTCCATTTATAGCAAATTTTCCATACACTATTTATTCCCAATCACAGAAAGTGTTGTACATTTTGTTTATTGCAATCGCTGTAATCAAACGTCATTTCTTCGTGTTGGGCAATATCTCTTTTGGCGAATAAAATACATTATGACACACTTTTATTTAGCAAAAAATGATGTAACATCATTATTAAAAAATATACCAAATTAATTACAAGTACACTGAGAAATATAGATAGTTCGGTTCGCAATCTAAATATTTGAATTAGATTGTCCAAATCAAGATTGTTAAGTCAAATATCCAGATATGTTATTCAAAAATCTCAGATTGCTGCCCTAATCGATATCTAGATTGATCGACATTTTGGTATCTGAGTGACGCTCCAAAATACCTCACAACAATAACACAATGTCTGACGTCCAATACGCGACGCGAGCCCCGAGCAAAAATTTTTTTCATTGACTAATGTAGTGGTATCACAGTTTCGCGCCAAATCGCTTAAGTGTGACGCCGAACTTCCAGAACGCGATGCGAACCCTGTGCAAAAAATTATTGCATTAATTATGGAAAAGCAAACGATAGTAGATTCTTCAAAGCACAAGATCGTACTACTTATCAAAACGATGTCAATTCCTATGTATCAGAATCTAGAATTCTAGAAGAGTGTTGTTTGTATCAGTTACCAACTTTTCATGCTACTGATAATCCATATGTTGATATTGATCACGACTTATATGAAGGAATTCGTCTCCTTGTAATGGGCTTGATTTTGAATAAATTAATATGTGATAAAGACTATAAGATTATTACGATTGAACAAATAAACAGCCGGATCAGTAATTTCAAATTTCCTACAGGCATTGCTGTTCCTCCGTTATTAAGATATTATGATATTAAAAAATCACATATAAAAATGTCTGCGTCCGAAATGGAAACTTTTTTATACGCATCAGTTTTGTCAGGTGACATTATTTCGCGAGGCAATAAGTACTAAGATTTGTAGTTGAAACTACGGAAGATTGTATTACTTGTAAATGCGCCTTTTTTAATATTCAGTGTTGTGAAGAATTTCGTACATTAATCAAGGAACATCATGAAATTGATATTGAATTATTTGGTCACTTGAAACCAAAACATCACAATATTGTTTATTATCCTGATATAATAATAGAAATCGAGCTTCTTTCAAACGTTTCGACAAAACGATATGAATCAAAACATCATCTAATCAAATTATCATCAAATGCAGTAGCATCTCGCGTAAATATATGTAAAACTGTAGCGATTCGTCATCAATTAACGCTAGGCAGTACTTTTTATTTGAAAAAATCTTTTAAAATAAAGATAAAAGCTTCAAGTGCCACCTTTGATGTCTCTAATTCTATTCAACAAACAGTGCATAACATGACATGCAGTAAAAAAGAATTTGAAAATTTTCAATTTCTGCAAGAAATTCATATTCAAAGCACTGTATATAAAATAGGTAATTTGTTAATAACTAACACTGTCAATGAAATGCCGAATTTTTGAAAAAGTTCAACTAATACTTTCGTGTGAAAACAAAAGTATTCATTTCTTGAATTCAAGGTTTGATGCAATCTATTATGATAATCATTTTTGTATAAATGGTATAACAAATTCCGGTCTTCAAATGTTGATTAATCATAATGATATTCCTTATAAAAAAACTGTAGCAACAAAGCATTTCAATGATTGTCTTTATTCAATTCCTGTAATAAAAATATTAATGATAATATTAATAAAAATACCTATGATAAAATTGATATATAAATTTATTTTTCTGCTCAAAAATAACTTTCAATCTTTATATATCAGAATTGAATATCTAAGATATTTAGAACAAATATCTAGATTAATAACATATTCAACAATCTTAAGATAGATCAATTCAATGTCTCAGATTGTTGTAGCAGCTATCTGAATTGTTCGGTTAACTATCTATTTCTCTCAGTTTAGAGAAAGACTTAGCCCCCTGATTTACTTCGAGATCATGGGCATCTGAAAAAATACTCCATTTCATATATATATTGAAAATTACATTACTCCTTTGATATATATTTTTTATTATAAAATATGTCTTAATGTATTGCTTAAAATGCACGTATATGGAGCAAGATAAAGTACTTCATCCCTTATCTTATATTATAAGCGAGAGAAACCAAAATGTATATACATTTCTGTGATCACATTCAATGATCAGTTTTTACTTATCAGTTTCGACTGATCATTAAGAGTAAATATTTTTCATATCGAACATGATTGTTAGTTTTAAAAAAAATTTTTAAAATTGTAATCTAGAGCTAGAAACTTTAATTTTATAATTACCTTAAAAGATAAGAAGTTGGAGCTAGATAATCATCAACCAGAAATCATAAAAAAAACATTTTATTATATAAAGATTAGGAGTTCATTTTATATAAGACAAATAGATAACAATGATTTGCAATACTGTCTGATCTTGGACGAAAGATGTCATCAATTATTTAATTTCACTAATGGACACTTAGTATTAGAGCTTAAATGTTATCAATTTGAATTTAAGTTTACTCAATGATTGCATATGTATTACTAGTCAATATATATTTAAAAATGTAATATTACATCTATAATATATTCATTCATTATTATTATGATTAATTTTTTTGTATTTTTCAGCAAATTCTCGATGAAGCATTTAATACGGAAGTTAAATTAACAGATTTGTTCACAAATAAAGCTAATTGTAAAGCTTTGATTTTCACATGTGCGATGGCGAGTTTCCAACAACTCACTGGTATTAATGTCGTGTTAATGTTTACTCAAGACATATTCAGAGATACTGGTTCAACAATTCCAGCAGCGATTTCAACAATTATAGTTGGTATCGTTCAAGTGACTGCATCCGCTATTACTCCAGTTGTTGTTGACAAATTAGGGCGACGAATGTTATTAATTGCTTCTGGTGCAGGAACAGCTCTTACGACGGTAATGAATATTTTATTATCTAAATATTCGAATTTTATATGTACACTCACTTTTCATGCAAATGTCTCCTGAAATCATACTGTGCGAGAAAAATGCACAATTCTGGAGATCTATAAGAAAAAAAGAAAATGTTTCGTGTCATATTTATAGAGCTAATCGTATCACTTTTTTAAAAAAATCGCGTTAATGTTTGAAGTGTCTCTCAAATTTTTACTCTAGAATAATTTTTATTCACTAAGAGTGATCTTCATCTATTCATAAACAGTAGACAATGAAACATATAAAGTTTATAATATAAACTGCTTTCTAAAATCTTCGTTATTGACGTTAACATCTTTTTATATCTATTATTTAGTAATCAAAAACGCGTGGCATACAGCCAGGTAAATTTGCTGAACCCATCGATAATCGCCAGGATGTATTGATATCGCTTAGTAGTAGACTGGAGTGACCGTAAATGGTCAACATGGAAAATATCCAAAGGAATCGTACCTTTCTCCAGCGGGCTTAGCAAGCCCTTTAGCTTTCCTGTTTTGCGTTCGGACAAAATGCATGTAACACAATTTTGCAGAACCTTTTCTATCTTTACTTTCAGATCTGATACATAGAAGTCTCTATGCGCTCCAGCTTTTGTTTTAGCAGTCCCGAAATAGCCCACTTCATGGACTTTTTGTATTAGCTGTGTTTGCAGATCTTTCGGTATCACCAGTCTTGGACCTCCATCATCATTACGGTAGAGTAGTCCTCGCAATATGTATTGCGGTTGTCTGCCTGTTCGCACATCTGCTACTATTTTTTGAATTATTGGGTCCTCTCGATAATCAATACCCTAGCGGCTGGATATCGACTCAATACATCTACATGTCTTGTCTGGACAATGAACGATCGTATACTGGAATTCCTTGAGTTAAAGAATCCACCTTGTCACTCGAACAGAGAAGACGCGTTTTTGTATAGTGAGTGTGAATGCTCAGCAGTCCGTCATTATTTTAAACTCAATGCCAAATGAGTAGACACGGAATTTCATGAAAGCTTTACTGTAGCAAATACTTTAAGTTTGTAACTCGTATAACGCTTCTCTTCACAAGTTGTTTTTTGTTGGCGTAATGAATAGGGTGCAACAATCCGTCGAGCTCAACCCTCTGTAGCAGTGCGGCTCCAATTTCTTGTTTTGATGCATCCGTGTAGAGCTCTGTCTCCGCGCCCACAACTGAAATAATCCCAAAACTGGTTCAGATATCAATATCAATTTCAATTGTTGAAACGCGTCCCGTTGTTCCGTCCTAAATCTAAATATCACACCTACACGCAAATGATTTGACAATGCTCGAGCTATCGTCACATATTGAGGGATAAACCTCCGGAAGTACCCAGTGAATCCGAAAAAAGATTGATTTTCGTTAATATTGTTTGGTACCGGAAAACTATGTACAGTAGATACTTTATTCGATGATGGCTTTGCAACACTATTCTCAATAATATTACCCAGGTATTTCACTAACTTCTTCAAAAAATTACATTTGGACCATTTTATTTGCAACCCAGCGCCTTGAACGACTCGCAGCACATATTTCAACCTCTCGATCCCCTCGACGTCGTTCTCAGATGGAATAATCAATAATCTAAATACAATAAAACAATGTCTTCTCTAATCAGGTCCCTGGAAATGACTTTAACATAGCGCGGAAACACAGTAGAAGAATTAGATTATCCAAATGAGATACGATTAAATTCGTATTGTCCATTCTGTCCAACAAACGCAATAAATCGGCGTCTACTCTTACTGACCGGTACATGAAAGAAACCATTCTCGAAATCGAGCGTACTAAGAACTTTCACATTCTGCGGGGTGTCGATCAGGTCATCTATCAGTGGGATAGAATATCTATCCTTTAAAATTTTTTTATTGATCTCTCGGAAATAACCAATGTGAACCATCTTTTTTACGTACCAGTACAATTGGAATTGAATATTCGAAAATTGACGACCTAATGATGTCCTGATCAAGTCACTCTGGAATTTGTTTGTCTACTATGTTTTTCTCGTGCCGAATCATTGAGGCAATGATTCCATATTAATATACAATAAATTTAAGGTATAGTTTCATTTTTTTCTTAGCCGATCGCGAATAGCGGTGACATAGTCACTTTATAGGCCTCGAATATCACATTAACTGTTCTGAGGAAATTAGCACTTGATAATAGATTCTTGCTAAGTAAAATATCTTTTACCACTTGCTTTTTGACTGTATACTCACAACTATCGATACCGATTACAATTTTAATCTTGCCCAAAGTTTTTATCAATTGTGTCCTGATGCCTTTAAAGAATGTGCCCTTGTTTACAAACTTAGGTGCACCTAGTCTCACATACTCAGAGTACTCCAATAACGATATATCACTGCACGTGTCTGATAGTGCTATAAACAATTTATCTTTTACAATTGCTTCGACTTTATATTTTCCAGTTGTTACATCGACAGCTAATCCTTCTCAAAAAATAATTTTCTTTTTAGATCACTTACTCGCGGAATGGTCAATCTCGTCACAATTGAAATATTTTCACTGTTTGCACTTGTTTTTAATATGGCTAGTCTTATCTCATGAAAAACACGTCTTCACGTTAGTCGATTTCCTGATAACGTGATTTTGTTAATTACAATTAGTCGACGCTTTATTTACATTACTCGTGAAGGCAATATTTTTCAATAATCTTACTTTACGGAACGCCATCTTGAGTCACTAAGCTACTGAAAATTCTGAATAGAGGCATGATTTTGTAGAGCATCATCGGGTATGCCATCGACGACATACTCCAGTAACTTGCTTTTATCTACAATAGTTATTCCGTTCCCCAAAATGTCTTAAAACAGCCGTACTCATTCTAACTAAAAACATCGATTTTAACTCACTAATGATTTGAGATCCTGTTAACGTGAGAAGTTCAGCTCTCGAATATAGCCACTCCAAAGCTTTGCCTTTCATACGCATACTAATAATGGGCTTAATTGCGTTGTCGTCCAACTTACAATTATTGCATAAGGAAGTGAGTATCTTGACCCAAAGATCACAATCATTATTATTTCCCTAAAAATAATTTAACATTTTCGCGATTGTGTGGACAATAATATGGTTATGTGTATAGGTACTACATTACCCCAATTATTCATTATCTATTTATTTATTTATTGATATCAACGGGTTATATCCCTTTAAAATTATGATACAAGATAAATATAATGCCACACAAAACGGAAAATACGATGTACGAATATAATCATACTCCATTGTACACAAAGTCAAACTAAACGGTATAACAGGTAAATCAGGTGAAGGCGTATAAGTAAATTACAAAGATTTCATAATTAATGCAAGTGGCGCTAGAATCTAGAATCGCAAGAGTTAAATTGTGACTCACGAAAACTGATCCATACCCAGTAGCTCGAGTGGATCAATTTTTCCATTCAGTAATTTATGTAAAATACGATATCACTTATAATTCTCCTCTATTGCAACTTATTCAGCTTAATCAAAGCTAAAATCTCCGTATAGTCATGGTTTGCGTAACTCATCGGTCGTCGCAAATAAAATACGAAAAACCTGAGAATTTTATTTTGGACTGTTTCAACCGATTTATTCAGAGCAATCGTTGAGGGATTCCGTATGATAGAGTCATATTCAAGAATTGGTCTAACTAGAAGCTTGTATAAAATAATATATTTAGAGGGATTAGAGAAAATCCCCAAGTGTTTCAAACAACATAACTCCATGTCTCGAGAGCCCTCGTATCCATCTTGTCTATATGATGGCTACATGATGGAAAACCACTGTGTTCGATCCCTTTTGATAGAAATAATTAGCCTTCCTTCTGACTGATTAATTCATTCCGAAATTGGAAAGGTCTGTTAATCTACACACATTAACTAAATGTATCGATGAAATCAACGAAGTTTGCGATAAATGTCTTTTGTTTGAAAATTTTATAAAATAATCGTTGAAAATAAAAAATGTTTCGACAAAAGTTTCTTATTTTTATGTAAGGAATCCAAATCTGCAATACAAAATAGCAGTTCCCATTTGAATTTTCAGGGTTGCCCCTGCCCCGGCCACTGGAAGTGGGGTGGGTGGAGCGAATTCGGTGTTATCAAATAAGTTTTCAAAAAATATTTGACACGTGTTTTTGCGTTTTTCATTCAGGCGTAGATGTTTAGAGATATCAAGGGTGGACAGGTGGTTTGAAACCCCCTTTATAGGACAACAAGGAAAAGTGGATCCATCCTTCACCAGGATGAAATATTTTTCCTTCCTACAAACAAATAATTTCTTAATGGAACATAAAAAATTAGTAATTATTAATTAACTGAATCTTAAAGGACAAAGTTTCCATACTTATAGTATTTAGAACCAGGAATCCGTCCATCATATCAGTTAAGTTAAATTCACTCTATCCAGAATAAGGGAAGTAAAAATCTAAAATCTGAATGAACAATCGCAAAAACAAGGTTTTTATTGTTCACAGCACTCTCTAACCAAATAAAAACAATTCCTCAAGTTTCAAGGAGTACATGCACTGGTAACGCGATTGAAAGGTTCCGGATTTGTGTTTTCCTCCTGAAGTAGTAGGACTCGGCGTGAGCTAAGTGTTGTGGTGGTGTGACTGAAAAGTCTGCTTAACTGAAAACGTCTTTCATATTGCTACTCAACCGGGATCTTTCGTAATTGTCTGGGCACAGGTCCAGGAAACAAGGTTATATACCACAGCTGAAAGGTCGGGTTATGCGGCAGAAAATCTCATATAAGTTCCGAGGTGGAAATAAACCGTAGCTAAAATGTTCGGATTTCGTCCACTAAGGAAGTACTGGTACCTTTAGTGTGTTGAAGTGGTAATGCCAAGGTACACTGATTGTAAAGTTCGCAGCGCGGTCGGAAGTTTTGTGGAGAACAGAGCAGGAAATACTCCTTGGCTCTAAGTGTCCAGCTCGTCACAAGAGTTATATTTTAAATCTTTTAAGTCCGAGAGAACTCACTGTATAAATCTATTTTAATTTTTCCAGTAGACATTTGTTTACAAAAATTACACTGATTCTGAATAGAATCGCAGTGATTTAATGAGAAACGCGGCTCTGCACATTAGTACGTGTACCGTACTCTTCAGAAAACAAATCTCATATGCTTGGTTCATTTTGGTGCACTACGGCTACAGATAAAATAATTATAATAAATCTCTCCGTTTGCATACAATATAATTGTATAGATAATACTTTCAATAAAAAAAACTTGTAACATATTACTCTATAACACATAAATCCATAAAAAGTAAAGTATTTAAGTAATATTGACTCAAATAAATATTAATACATTATTTCAAAGCTTCTTATAAGAAGAAAATATATTTCCGAAACGTGAAATAGAGAAGAATAATCATTCTTTCTAAATTGGAGAATTAAACTAGCAATCAAACATTTACGCAAAGCTTGAAAAACTTAAAATTACTTGAAATGCCGCATTTTTCATTGTTGCATTATACCTAGGATTGCTACTTAATTATCGACCGATGTGATTTGGTTCATTTTTCTGCCATCGCATAAGATAGCTGTCAAGACTTGCAATTAACACACTGATGTATTCTTCTTTTGCTCCTTTTTAACCTTCTCGCTTTGCCTATGGATTGACGAGTTTTTAGCCGTCCCACTCTTTAGGCAAGCCAAACTTTACATTGTCAGAGTTTGAGGCTTCGAAGTTACATTCTTTATAACTGTTATTTACACTGTCGGCGGTAATGTTTAAATGACATTAATTGTATTTTTATCATGTTTCTAGCCATTCTGGGACTCATATTTTCAATCATTTAACCGATAATATAAAATAAAAAGTAGACCATTTGTTTATATATTTGTTCAATAATTGAGATCAATCAACACAATCATAGTGCTGAAAAAGTTCTTTTTATATTTCATGCATAACTATTATGATAATAATTGAAAAAGTTATTGAAGTCACTTATATTCATTTAAATGAATTATTTAGAAATAGGAACATATATAAATCGAAAAATATTGTAATTTTTCGTCATTATTCCCTAAAATAAAAGTTCAAATTAAGAAACCCTAAGATAAAAAATATGTTAGGTATTTTAAGAATGCACAATAAAAGTTATATAAACTCAAATAATTTTAATCAAATGAAATATGGATTTTATGAACATTTTTTAATTTACGGAAGATACATTTACACTGATGATTTATTTCACTTAAGAAAATGATATTAACTTATAAAGTAAAATACATTCAATTCATATACGAACAAAATTAACGGAATTTGCAAATGACATGTTGCGAAAGCGTGTATTAAAATCTTTTAATCAGAAATATAACATTCATTCATTCTGTCTGTTTCTGATGGCACTTGAATATAAATAAATTGGTTTGTTTTTAAATATTTGTCATTAAGGAACTTAAATAAATACTCCTTTTGACTTTTCGAAATTAATATTATTTCCTCATGAGATCTAAAATTATTTACATTAATTTATATTTTTCAGTTT
>JABFQD010001794.1:0-17100 GCA_022817045.1 Psix sp. ZL-2020 | reverse complement strand
AACATTTGCATATTGATTTCAATATTTGAATAGCAAGATATTTAGCTATAATATTAATATATTAATATATTATATTATTTGAATATATATTTAAAATAATGATCATCAGTTCTTAGCCCATAGTGACAGTTTTTTGATACAGTTAAATGACAATTGTCATCCTAGAAGTTGATTTCAAGTGAAATAATAATGATCGGTGTATTATTTTGACAGTATGGCAAACTTAAATATTTATTTTTGTTAAATCTTATTTATTAATATTAACATATGTCAACTACCGTATCTGTAGTGGCAATTCATATCAGTTAAACACGTACTGTAGATTATCATTTATTAAAAATATTATATAGGTGTAACTATTTCTCTAAAGTTATATTTTTGACGAGTATTAATTGTAGTATGTATTTTTATTTCGCGAACATTGGAAACCAGTGGATTGCTAGTTTTATACCTAGGTAAATGAAAGCATATATAATTGAAATATGAATAAAATATGAACCAATAATGTAAAGATATATTCAAATAATATATGAGGCAATGGTTTTGTTTTGGCTGCCAGTAATGACCATTACTGAGCCAATAAAACATTACCATCTGGGTAATATGTCGAGTTTTTGAAATGTTTCATCAGAATGAGATAATCAAAAAATGTAATGTTAAAATTGAATATTCTTAAACATATATAAATATTTATATTTAATAAAGTTTCGTGTAAGAATTGTTCGTTATCTGTTTAAATGATCTTTGAATATTTAAATTTAAATTTTAGGACTAAAGCGATTTGCAACTTTGAAAAATATCATACGTATTCCAAGGATTGTATGTGCGTTTGTTTTTAAGGTTCTCAAATTACATTTACGTAATGAGATTTTTTGTTACACACATTTTATGTATAATACTGAACTTAGTAAATATTATAATTTGTCTTTGGATGAATTCAGAATTTAGCAAATATTACATTCACTTTTAAATCATTCTACAACATTTAACTTTTAAAAACTTAATTACTACTTCGTTTATCTTCTAATATTATTAGTTCCGCCTAAAGCTCTTCTCGTAGATATTAATTTTATTAAGTGACAATATTTTGAATAATTACCTCATATTTTGAAAAAAAAAATTATGCTTATTAATTCGATATAACTTAATGACTTGTTATGTTTGAGTTTCGAAGGTTAATTTATTTCTTAACAGGAGTAACACAAATGTTATAATGATATTTTTTAGTTATGCACTGTACAATTTATTTAAAATGCAAATTTCATCATGCATATATTTTCAAACTGATATACTGTTATGTTTTGAACATTTGTCGAAACTTGAAAAAATCGTTTCATTCTGGATAAGTGTTAGACTAATGTGAATGAGGTATTTTTCTGATATTGCAAATTTGTGTAACAAAAATCTTACGTATGTCGTTAGAATAACATTGCTGCTGGGTATATAAAAACATTGCACGTGGAAATTGTTTGATATGCCAGTTGCATTATGCATTCGGTTTGTTTTCTTTTTCGATTCCTAGTATAGGAAAACATCCACAATGCAATATTAATCAAATATCAGTAATTAACAGCTATAACATTATAATTACTAAATTAAATTATTTTTTTTGCATGATAATTTTGAAAAATGTTTGCTTCGACTTTATGACGACGGTGATAAGATAATATTAAGACTCTTAGCAAATATTTTTTTGGAGATATTCCTTTAATTCGGTTTGCTATGCAACAATGCCATTCAGGCTTGTTTTTTATTTGTTAAATTAAACCATTTCATACCAAATAAACACAGTGTAATCAAAATATGTTAATATTGATTATTTTTTGAACAAATTTTTTGTTACGTTAAGTAAAACATTCCACTTTTATAATTTATTGTTGATGACCTGAAAACAAATGTTTATATTGTTTTTCTGCTCAACATTGTCGTCGCGAAAGTATCCAATAAGGTCGGTTAATATTTATACATTTTATAATGTGCAATCGATAAGAATGTATTATTAATTGCAATTGAGACCAATTAAAACTTATAATTTTTTACTGTACATAATATTCCAAATTATTTGTATTGCATCCAAATTCTTTGAACATCTATTATATCAGACTATGGATTATATGATTATTAACTAATTAATTCAAATGACTAATTGCATATTTTTCATATATTGTAATCATTTTTTGTTAGATCCGGTCCTTTTAGGATTTCGTGCTGAATTAGGTAGCAATTAAAATCAATTAAAGCAAATTCGTACTTTTGCCACCCCATATGAGACAAAAAGTTCGAGTTACGCTTATGTCAACTCTCGTCGAGGGGAAATAAATGTCGCGTAAAAATGTGTCAACTGAACTTTTGTTACCATATCAAAAGAGATTCGGTTCAATGAGTTGCGTAATGGTAAACATAGAGTAATATTACATCAACATACACCTTTTTTCAACTATTACACCATTTTTTTCAATTTTATACTAGCCTTACGTTGCGATTACAAACGTCAAACACATGCAAATTTTTTGCGCCTATGATAAGTCTCATTTTTTTCTTTTCCTCACCAAAAATGTATTACAGTAGCAGAACTCGCGAGAGGAGGAAAAAATATACAAAAAAGTTGTTCATATTATTCTACGAGTATTATAATTCGGAAAAAAAATTGTAAAGTGTGAACTAAGTTTCGGTATCTTAACTCGTATTATATAACTCATTTTTTTACTTGAATTGAGTAATTTTATAATGAAGAAATTACACAGTGAATATTTAGTCACAACGTGAACGAATCTGTATCGTAGGACGAAAAAAATATTACGTGATTGATTGAATAATTTGTATCTTTCTGTAGCAACGAATCAAATTGAGCTTTAAATCATAAAGTTTATGTTGATTTTACAGATTATAGCTTAATCGTATCTTAATCATTAAAATTCTGACAAGTTTTTTTCGTTATACTGGGAAAAAGATTGCTAACAAAATCTTCATAGCTTTCCCTTGAATTATAGTACATAGACCTTGTTGAGACATTGAATCTCAAAAATCTTGACTGAAGAAACACTAATGTGAAATTATAATAAATGAAGGCTGCATATTTTGTAATATATATGTGTACACACGTATGAATCAATGAATCTTATTCATTGATATTGCTCGTACTATTCTTGATTTTTCAAAAAAAGGAATAATCATCATTTTAAAAAACAGCTTACTTTATAATTGAAAATTTATATGAAATATTAAACATAAAAATACTCTTAAGCTGCCTAATATTTTATTTCATCATTAGCTTGATTTCATGAATAACTCAAAACCTTATATTTTGTAAGCAGATTTATTTGCATTTTCATTGAAAGGTAATAAAAAACTGTTACAAGAAGACTTCAATTGGTCAGAAAGAGTAAATCTTGCGAAGAATCCCTGATAGACAGTGATCAAAAAATAATTGACTCTTAGATTGGCTAAATAATTTTACTGCTTTTTTATGAGTTGCAAGTATCACACTATATTAATATTGACCTTCTTCGCAACGTTAAGAATACATCGCAATGATTTACATTAAAACAAAAACAGCGTGCAAAAACAGCGTGAGACGTTATCATTAATCTTACAGGATTTGTATGAGGCGTAAAAAATAAATTAAACTATCTTTTAGCCATCTCATTATATGAGTTTATTGATATTATATAATTTTATTGCATCTTTGTGCTGAAGTAATCTGCTTGCTTAAAAACAACGAAAATCATCAATATTATAATAAGGATTATACGAATAAATAAAATTTGCAGTGAAAAACTAAATGACCAATTTCAAGAAACGACAATCTTTTTGGTAAAAAAAATGCCTTCAAATTATTAATATCGTCATTAATTTTTCAATTTACAATTTTATTTCTCGTTTCTTTTATTCGATAATAATTGCAATAAAAATGTTTAGTACACATTAAAAATGTTGTCTGTTTATTCTTTAGTTATTTTCCGTCTTATTTTTATTATCAGTGTAGTACGGGTTCGTATTTATATATCGTTGGTTAAATGTTTCAGAAAAATCCAAGATGACTGCGACTACAGACGATTGCAAGAAGCCAACTGAAAATGGCGAGCCCCGATACACGATTCAAAATTTCGACGACATCCTCCCATATGTGGGAGAGGCGAGTCGTTACCAACTCATCTTATTCGTTATCCTACTGCCCTTTACTTTTGTCTATGCGTTTTTATATTTTGCTCAATTTTTTATTACTCTACTTCCTGAAGAACACTGGTGTAAGGTTCCGGAACTCGAAGGATTAAATATGACTGATCATCAAAAGTAAGTTATTTCCAACGTTTTCTTCATCTTCAACTTTTAATGCATTCAAATGAATCATTTTTATATACAACAGGATAATTTCCTTCTATTTAATTTAACTTCTAAAGAGACGAAATTCATTTTCCTTTTGATATGTTTTTTTTTTAAGGATTAAATTTTTCATTCCGTTTGCTCTATTTTTATGTTCAAACTTAAAATATTTGATTCCGCCATTTATTTTTGAACCTACGACATTATTTTGTTAGAAACGATACGCAAAGTTTGACGAAATTATGAATGAAGTACATATGAAAAGATAACTTCGAAGCGTGAAAAAGATAAACAAAATATCGCAACAATTCCGCAACATTGAACAAAATTAAAATATATATTCCGCAAACAGCAGAAAACATTTTCGAGATGTATTTATTCTACTGCTTACTAGTCTTTGGCGCGAAGTTAATTGTCAAAAAATTATTCGTTCCAATTTATAATGATTTATTCACAGATATTTCAATATTTCTTTGAACAGCCATTTGTTTCTTCGTTTATCAATTTTGTTCATAAATTTTTTTAAAAGTAGAACATCGTGTTTTAAATATTCAGTATATTTCTAATAATCATACATCCTTGTGTACGACTTTGACTTGCAAATCACCTTTTTGTTTAATTTTCCTGCTGGTTTTGTTCCAAAAAAACTATTGTATGTTAAATGAAAGATTAAATTAATGATAATTATTGTAGTTGGTTTTGTAAATTAATAGCGCCCATATATCGCATTGTATATTAATTGTCATTTTAATGTATAATAGAATAGATGAAAACTGATTCATTGATTAAACAATATCTATAGTCATAATGTAAATTGAAGTTTATTATAATAATATTTATGTTTAGAAGGGGGAGGGTGGGGAGGGAGTCTGTTGATTGATTATTTTACAGTAAACATGATAATGAACTAATATGAAATATTGCATAAAGTATATTTTGTATAATTTAGGGCTAAATGGAATAACGAGAAACAAATTTATTGAATACCTATGTGGGATTACAAATGTTGGTCGTAGATTCGTTATTAGTGTAGTTCCAGCAATACCTGATGGTATTTTGGTTCAATTATAAGTTATTGCAACTTTTTTTTTTCCAAATTATTTCATTTCGTTGCGTGTAATCATTTGTACTATCGTATTTTATTCCCAAATGTCTGCTATATAAGCTTATTATTGGAATAAATTCGGATTAATGTAGACAGGAATGAAATTACGAAGCATCATTAATAATCATGACTGTTTCATTCAAGCTATAAACATCAAAAATGAAAATTAAATCTATAAAATCAACACTTAATTGGTTATCATGATAATAACCAGACTATCGGATTAATAAGTACCAGATCCAACAACTGGATTTTTTTATGTTGGACATTATCGTATAGTTGTTGTTTTGTTTATAATCTCTAATGGGGTATGATTTACAGAATTTTGTAAACAGAAGAGGATATATGTACTACAAGTTTCTGCGTATCGTAAAATTTGTGATTTATTAATTTTTAATTGTTTCGTTTGCAAAGTCAGCTCATCGCGTCAGGATTGTGATTCTCAATTGAAAATAAAAGAGAATTCGTTCATAAATCAAGTTTAAGTGATTTATTTTGTAAGTTGTACTTGTTTTTCAGTGTTTTTTCACTCACAAGACAGCTATTTTAAAGTGTGAATTAGCATAAATTTGTCTGGCCAAGTGTATCAAGAGTAGTGCATGACACCAGCTGAAGAAACTTGTTGTTATAAACATGTAACAAATTATAATTTAAACGATTACAACTTACTCCAATGTAGACACGTATTTTATCAGATGGAAACAAATTTTGTCGAAGCTTCTAATGAATTTTATCCTGGAACAAAGTAATTTTGTTCATTATGTATAGACGACGATTTGCCATAATTAGCATGATTAGTGAGTGAAAAAAGTTTAGAAGACAATTTGAAAGATGTTGAAAATACGTCTAGATTAAATTTTATAGTAATTTAAATTACAAATTGTTTCTTAGCGCATTGTGACGAAAGAGGAAACGGCGATTAGGACAATTTGTCGATTCATTTTTCTGGAAACCAGAACAACTGTTCTCAAAATAAAGAAAACTGAATGCGCGTCGGTGAATGGCGAATCGCGACAGGAACATTTAAGCTGTAGCTGTAATTTAAATCAAATGATATTCACGGTTCACTTGAATTACACGATGAGTCACCAATGCGCAAATTTTTAATGTAACAACGCGGCGAGATGAAATTTCGTGTTGTTGAAAACGAAAATGACGGTTTTGCTTACATAAGACTATGCGCGTGTTCCAGACGAATTGCATTGAATCTAGTTACTTTGCGTCAATTTAGCCAACTGTTTTGTTGGATTGGAATTATTTATCACTTTGTGTGTAAATAAGTCATTGTGTTGATTACATACACGTATAATGAGATAGATCACAGATGTAATGGACAATTAATACAATTCGTAAACTTTTGCAGAATCGCATTATCTATTCCGCTGGCGAATACCAAGGAACTGGAAGAACATACAATTCCATATTCAAGATGTAACATGTACGCAGTAAATTACACAGACATTTTGAGCAGAGGTATAACAAAGGCTAATTCATCGTGGCCGGTGAAACCATGTGACAACGGATGGAATTTTAATTATACTATGATACCTTATGCGTCTATTGCTGCAGAGGTAAATAAACAATTTAAACTCGAAATGAGATTGTAACAAACACTGGCGAAGGTGATTCCATTCAAAAGTTTTTTGTCCTCTTCTCTCGGCTCTTTTTTAACAATCCAAATATTTGCAGACTTTTCCTGCTTCTTTTCTTTGTTTAACAAACAGTCGGAAAATAAATTTAATTCGCTAAAAGTTTTATTTTTAGATTTATGTATAAAGCAAAGATAATGAAATTCGCTCATAGAAACTGATTCATTTCTTTCTGACGTAGACTTTTAAATACACTATATAATTGAAAGACTGCTATTCTTGGATCGCAATCGAGCCATTGTTTGTCTTTACGCAGTTTTTGTTTTTTCTTTTTTGAACGTTTTTGCGCACGCGGCTATGAGACATTGCACGCACACAGTTACGCATCCTACGTACGTGTGCACCACGTGTTAAAATACGGCTTCCTCATTAAGAGTGATTATATTGTAGTTCAGTTAAAGAGATATGCTAGTTATTAATCGTTGCGTTAATTTATGAACATTAATATAATTAAGACATCTAAAGGATGTTAATTTGTATTATCCTTTGAAGCTCATATAGTTACACGCGCCAAAGATGAAATTTCAGTGGCGAAAGTTTATAGACCGAGAGCTCTGGCGGGCAATATTTTTTAATCATAAATTATCGACTCTCATTGACTAAACTTCATTCACTTTCGTTTCGATCGATCGGTAAGTGCGTACTTTGGAGAAAAAGCTTATGATGAAAAAATGAGTATTCGCGCTAACAGTTATTTCAGAAAGAATCTTCTGTCATTGGCTACCCAATGCTATAACATATACGCTGTAATTTTACAGAAACTTTTTCTCAGCCAAGTCGATTATTCACGAAATATATCTGCACTGAAGAGGCTGCTCCTGCGTTAAGCAGCTAACTTTCAGATCTGCATACTGAATAGAGATGAATAAGGGGTTTGAGCTTTGATAACCAGCAGACACAAAGTTTTCATCCAAGTCTATAAGCGGATTTTATTAAAAAATTAGAAGAAATTTTCATAATCAATAATTGTTGATACATTCTCAGCGAAACTTCGCGATCTTGTATTTATCTATAGAAATATGTAAATGCATGCACATATATATCTACATATTTCATTATTTTTATCTATATATTTATTTTTTTATATAATATTTTTGTTCAATATGACATACAAACTGATGACGTTTAATGACTAAACAATATATTTTGAAAAAGATACACATTTGAAATATGCAGAGTAATTTAATTTAGCTCTAACAGTAACAAGGTTTAAAATTGATTGCTTCATTTCAATTTTAGTTGGAATGGGTTTGTCAGGATACGTATTTAGGATCTGCCGCACAATCTGCTTTTTTTCTTGGTAGCATAATTGGTGGTCTTATATTTGGTTACATTGCGGATCACTATGGCCGCATTCCAGCATTAGTGTCGTGTAATGCTGTTGGATTTATCGCTTCTGTTGCCACAGCGTTTACTAACAGTTTCTGGAGTTTTGCAATCTGCAGGTTAATTGTCGGCACATCTTTCGACAATTGCTTCAATATCCTTTTTATTATCGGTAAGCTTTTTGTTTTTTTAATATATCTCTTATCATGTAAAACTAACACAAACAAATGAGAGAAGTCTTAAATGTTTGAGCAAGAAAAAAAAAAAACAATACGTACTCAGTCTTCAATGAATCAGCCACGTTATAAAATTTCCTTAATGATCAATTAACATAATCAATTTTTTCGCGAGGAGATTTTTGTTTTGATTGGAAAAATGTTTTAAAAAAATGTTTGAAAAAGATAGAACGAAAGAAAAACGCATTGATTGTGATTTGGCGAAAGAAATAAAGTTTTATTCATTTGTTGAAGCAATCAGAAATGTATAAAATTGGTTGTTGTCTGGAAAAGGAGGTATAATCGTTGTCACGAGATCGATGGCTGTTCATTAATTTGAGTGATAAAAAATTCGGCTCACATATCAAATAAGATCATGGAACATAGAGCACGAATGCAGAGCAAAAAAACGCGCATCCGCGACGAATCTTAAGATTCTCTGCAGCATTTCTATAAATCAACTCGGCCGCGTTGGCAAACGCAAATACACTAAAACCCCGCGGAAGCGACAGAGTATATCTTTGTCAATCAAGTTGTAATTTTACGTAAAACAGAGGCCAAATGACTTTCGCTATTTCGATGTTTCCGAGTACTCGCGTTGTCCAAATGCAATTAACTCTTAGTGAAATGCGACTGCTTGCGTTGCCAAAACATAATTAACTGCTTTGTTAACTTATTTACCATCTTTTCATCCTTTTTGAAACCTTTTATGGCCAAGATGAGTTTGTCGGGCACGGAAACGAGTTTCGGAAGTCGAAATTTCAACGTCGGTAATTGAGACGTTGGCATAACATTTTTGAGAATGTTTCTCTTTATTTATTTATATGTAAAAAGAGAGAACGAAGTATAGGTATATAGATGTATGTGTATTTATAAAAGACTGTAAAAGACACTTTTAGGATGGACTTCTCAAAGTCATTTTCGTTCAAAAAGTAGCTAAACTGGATAAGGCTTATCGTGCTTTATGTACCACCTCCTTTGCCTACTCAAAAAAATGGAATTTGTTATCCAGATAGAAGAATGAGTTACGTAAAACCTGTTCCAAATATGAAAAAGTGCACTTTTTCTGCGCAGATGTAAATCGAGGCGGAAATAAGCTCACAATTACAACTTCGCTCATGATTATTCAGTGGATATATATGCATACATATCAGAGTAGTTTCTGATCGGGCGTTATTCACAAGTTCGATTGTTCGCGAATATTAGAAAAACGTAATTCGAAAATACCGCTTCATTTACTCCATATATCCTTTTTTTGCTTTATCCAGCATTTCGCGAAGTAATATCGTCTCGATTTGTTGAAATATTTCCTTTTTCAGTTATCGAATATGTTGGACCAAAATATAGGACACTTGTGGCGAACATGTCTTTTGGAATATATTTTGCGATCGCTGCTAGTATACTGCCATGGGTGGCTTACTGGATATCAGATTGGAGAATCCTATCAGTCGCTAGCGCTGTGCCGTTACTTGCCGCTTTTGTTGCTCCTTGGACTGTTCCAGAAAGTGCACGGTTAGATGCGATGCTACTGTGAAATATGTATTTCTCTCTAAATTTCTTTCAGCCAAATCTTAACATAAAAAGAATTCGCTTCAAAGTGAATAATAAGTTGATTAACTCAACAGCAACAATTGATTGCAGTTTCGCTCCTTGTTGTTCAACTTTTTTCCTCTCACTTTACATAACTGAACAAAACTTTTGTAAAGATTAAGGTGTACAAAAGATTGCAGACAGTACGAACTTGTCCTTTGACAAATCACGATCCCATTTTGACGAATTTTAATTAAAAAACTTCCATTTCCTCTTTTAGATGGTACATTACCTGTAACAGGCCGGATAAAGCAATCGAGATGCTCAAAAAATTCGAAAAAGTAAATCGTAAAACTGTACCGCCTGAGGTTTATCAAGAGTTCGAAAAGAGCTGCAATTTTCTAATGCGAGATATCAAGGAGGGAAGACAGTATACAGTTGTTGACTTATTTAGATTACCTCGATTGCGGAGAATCATTACCATGCTGGTTATTTACTGGTAAATATTATTTTAATTTCAATCTTCAAAATCACGATGAAGAAAATTATGCAGATGTTTCGTCAAACACAGTCAGCGTAGTCAAGCTCAATAACAATTTCGTATAAATTATGAATATTTTATGTATTTTCAATTCGAATTTCAAATTTTATCAATATTTTATTTCGATACCTTTTTATCTTTAGTTATTTTACTGCAGAATAAAAATTGCACCTGTTTGTATTAATAGCAGTATTTCAATGTAAAATCACGATATAAATAAATAATCATAAAACATTATCAATATTTCAATACGGCTAAAACTGTCGATTCAACTTGAGGAAACTTGATTCTTCTGATAACAACAAATCTTTTATTAACTCATTCATCTCGATTTTCTTCTGCTCCTTATTTACAAGTGTTTACTTCATCCAGGCACGCAAATGTAATTGATCACGTGACTCGGCGAAACAAGCTAAATCATTCAAACATAATTACTGCTTTGTGCAAAAATTATCAATTCACCACGTTCAATATAGTTCATAAGTAATTTTATACTTTTAGGCTACTTATGGTCTTAGTATTTGACGGCCACGTTTGGAACATGAAACTATTACATCCAGACGTTTTTACGTCATTTTCTCTTGCGGCGATGACCGAACTTCCAGCAGCAATTTTGTTAGCTTTGTTCTTAGATAGGTGGGGTCGTCGATGGATGGGATTTTTATCCATGATTATATGTGGAATATTTTCGTTCATCGCTATTTTCACACCTGCAGGTGACGTACCCAATTTAATATGATTTACATTTTTTTATTCTCACTCGTCAGTTATTTTGAGATTAATTTTTTAACAATATATTGAAAAGGAGAGAAAAATTATTTATCGAATTGTTCAAATTTCTACCTTGTGTTACAGGAAGTATAACAGTTGCGATGGCCATAGTTGCACGTCTCGGTGTAAATATTTCTGCGAATATTGGTTTTCAATATGCTGCTGAAATGTTACCCACAGTAGTGCGCGCCCAAGGCGTATCTTTAATTCACATACTTGGATATGCTGCACACATTTTAGGACCTTACGTAATTTATTTGGTAAGGACGATTGTTTTGTGCTTTTTTGCTTTACGATCTCGCTTCATTAAAAAAAACCTATCGATACAAAAATACTTAGTTCTAAATCAATTTCGATTTTTCAAACACTAGTCTATAGTTAATAATATAAAGATCATGTTTTATTTATTATCTTATCGCTTTTAATTTATTTGAAGTCAACTCAATTCGTGAAAAATGAATTGCATAATTTTTCAAAAGAAGTGCAAAAAGTTATAAATCATTTTGAAACGCATGTCTCTTTTATAGTTTATTAATCATTTTATAATAATTCAACATTACCAGGAATACCAGATATTAATTATGATAATTGTGATTTAGGCGGATGTATCAAAGAAGCTACCTCTCATAGTTTTAGGCATACTTTCGTTTATGGATGCTGCTTTAACTCTTTGTATGCCTGAGACTCTTGATCAGGATCTCCCCGAAACTTTAGAAGAAGGTAATAACTTTGGAAGAGAACAAAGCTTTTGGTGGATACCTTGCTGGTCAAAGTGAGTATTCTTTTAAACTTACTAAGATTTCTTAACATAGACAATGGATATTTATTCAAATTTAACGTCATAGATTTTCCATAGAAAATAAATTCTAATTTACCATACAAAGAATGTCGCACTTGATGCAGTGAATTTAGTTATTTATGAATCTAATAAACCACAGTAAACTTTTTATAAACTTTTTAATATTGCATTTTTATAGAACATTTGGCATGCACAGAATAATATAAAATAAGTGTATTATTATATATATACATAAATTATAATGGTATTTTTAAATAAACTGTTTATACATTGGCAAAAATGAATTTGATAAGCACAATTAAATGCGGATAAAATAGAATATTTTTCAATGTAATTAACTAATTTAATTTAATGAGAAATAATGAATATTTCATTTTTAAAAAATATGAATTTCGTTTCACTACTTTTGAATTCGACTACAAGTAAAACTAACTTTAAAATTAATATTTTCAATGATTTCCCGTTTAACTGATACTAACTTTAAAATATTCAAAATAAGTATTAATCTAGAATAAACAAATCTCTGAGTCTTAAAGTCATTCGAACATATATTTGTATAGTCTGAAAATAATCTGAAAATAGTCTATTAGTATCGTCTATTTATATAAATGATAACAATCATTAATATCTTTTTCTCTTAATAGTGCAAAGATAACATTTAACTTTGAGTTCTGAGCTCAATTCCTACCTCAGGTCAAAGAGATAATTTTTTTAAATGAATACATGAAAATATTTGATTCATAATATAAGTGAATGTAGGTTATAAGAATTGTTGATAAAACGAGTATTTTTCAGTTTCGTTAAGAAACAAACAAAAATGAAATAAAAAAGTTAAATATTATCTGTGAACGTATTTTATCGATACAGCTTAACAATATCTCCAAAAAGGGATTGGATTCGAAACAATTTTTGACTTTTTTTGTTGCTAAATTGTTATACCAGCGAAAAAATACATGAAACCTTTGAGATTGTTTCAAAAGTGATCTACTGAAGCGTATCAAATTTTTTACTGTGTAGTATTTCAGAACTAAACGTACTTTTTGTATAGAAACTTAAATGAATACTCTTATATTTGCGTAATGTAAAACGACTAATTAAATGTTCATTTGCAAGATATATACTGTTTAATGGAAAATAAGTACATTTTAAAAGCATGTTTCGTTATTATGTAGAGCTTTTTCAAATAGATACTAATCCTTGATAAATATAGTAAAAATATTCTAAATACATATTTCAATATTTTGTTACATTAAATGGCTTAAAATATTGTTCATTTCTCTGAATTTTGCCTGTTAATTAGTAATACATTCTTGACTTTCTAGCTGAATATTTTTAAAAATAATAAAAATAGTTTATACACACAGAAAAAACATTATTTTCATTAATTTAATTCAAACTGAAAAAATATATACATACCCCAATTATCGAATGCGTATAAAAGATGTAAGAATAAACGGTTTACCATTTATTTTTCTACTGTAAAAACAGTAATAAAACATCTATCATGACTACCTTTTAAGCATTTGGCGAATGATTCGAATTATATTATGATTATAAATTACTATAAAAAAAAATAATTATGAATCACCAAAAACTTTAAGATCCTACAATTTTAAGAATAATAACTATATACTTGCTTAAGTTATTTAAACAAATGATTTTTCGCTTTATTTATTATTTCTAGATTATTATTATTATTATTATTATGTACTTTTATTTATTATTACAAAGATGGTGCGACCGAGCTATTTGAAAATACTGAATTGACGTAAGAATATATAATCTGCATACGGGCATAGTTAAAATTATTATAGAACGATTACTTTGTACAAATTTTTCATTTATTTTTATATTCGTGTCAATCAATCGATACACATCTATTAATATTATATTAATAAATATCAGAGATGAAATATGTAATAATAATTATAATTAATGTATTTACATACTTTTTAATTTGTTATACTTATTCAGTATAAGTTTCAAGCTTTATTTATAATATCGCGATACTTTATTTTAGTTACTCTCTATGTTAAAGATTTATTTTTTTAAAATTCTTTTATTTGAACTTTTTGTAGTCCTATGCAGGCTTTTTCCATTTTCAGATGTTTACGTTATTTTTATTTTGTCTTTGTGTATTTAAATTGTTTATTTCATTTCAATTTTAGATATCAAGCAATTTTAATAATAGTAAATATTCATGATGTAATTAGAAAAAAGATGTATTTTCGTGGAGTAATATCAAAATAATAAAATATCAGTAAATATTGTAGAAAAAACTTATTTATGGAGATATGTTCAAATTTTTATAAATCAAGAAAATTGTATGAATTTTAAAACATTCGAGGATTTGAGATAATAAAATTTGTTATTCGTTCGTTGTACTATGAGAATTTAGTATTAGTGCTATATAATATCCATTTTTCGTTTATATATTGTTGGAAAACACATTTTTCAGGTATTTTCAGATCAGTATAACATCGTAATTAAACGATGAAATTAAAATGAGAATAATAAATTAATTAGTTACGTTTTCCTATTCAATTATTTTATAAATTAATACGAAAAAATAATACAGTAAAATTGAATTTTTCGAATTATAAGTTCAAAATATCTATTGAGGTACATTTAGTAAATTATTGTAACGAATGTAGAATGTTCGAATAATAAATGTTTTTTCACCGAAATAATATTGTTACGTGCGATATCTCTGATAAAGCATAGTAGCTATATGTGTATGATGTGATCTATTGAATTCAACTCTGCAATTTTTCTTGAGAGTTGAAACATATTAATATAATGTTAATAACATATAAATATGTTTGAATGAATTTATTCTGAAACTGGTAAAAAAAAATGTATGAATACTTACTTTATAATATTATTGTTTACTTTATATTTCGATAATTTTGATTTTCGATGATATTAAGCTGATATACATATCTGCATGTATACAAGTTGCGATACTGAGACATACTCGACAATATCTAATTAAAATCAAATCGTGTTGTATTTTAACAAGTCATCTGACAAAAAGAAATACGAGACATTTCGTGAGCCCCTTTTTCTGCATGCATGTATACTTTTTTGAAAAAACTGCAACTATGTTATTATACTGCTATTTATTGGCGTGACCTATATTAGAAATAATAAGATTAAAAAATATACACATAACTATACTACATAAACTAAAATTATAATAGCTTATTGGAAATTATTTGAAAAACAAAATGAAATAATGTAAAAACTTTTTTAATCATTTTCGTTACTTTCATAAGAGTATTATTGGAAGATTTTTTTTCAACGAGTTCGGATTAAGATTTGAATAATTTTTGTTTTATTTTCTCCCGGAAACGCTTTCTATAGGAAATATCTTTTGGTTTATTTAGAATTTTTGAAGTCATAACTGTGCAAATATTTAATTTTCGTAGCTTACATCACAAAATCGAACGAATACTTAAAAGCTTAAAAACAGAAAACTTTTATTTGAGGTTTCTTCTCGTTATCAACGTTGCAATATATTTTGAGTTTTGTTGTATTTATTAGTTACCACTGGGTGAGCTTTAATCTAAAATATGGTTTCCATTGAAATGATATATATGTAAAATATTCGCAAGCTATTCTCTTAAATATTTGCAAGTACGTTTTCAGGAAATTTGTCAAAAGTGAAAACATAGTGGTTTTATTTATCATCTTTGCGGATACATATTTCAGTTTTTAATTTCATACCAATCTGAGATTAATACTTTCGTATTTTCTTCCAATAGATCTCCGGAGAAGAAAAAGAAGTACAGGAAAAAGCTTGGTGCTGTGAATGCTGGCTTCAATCCAGGAAGTTTATCACGTATTGACACAACAAGATTGTAGCCGATGACAGAGATAATTTAAGTTATACATAATTTGTACATATTGTACATTATTAGACTGTGTACCCAATGAACAACGAACAATATATTTGTATCTCATAATCACACACACCGTGAAATTTCAGACGGCACAATTTTCATTGTGTGTACGCGACTCAACATGCGTATTATGTTTTTTAAAGCTTTTATGTAATATATATTCCACCATAGTTCAGCAATTAGTGAAACATTTTGATATAGGTTGCGACTTTTGTGTACAGAATTTGTAACTAGATAGTATATACAGAGCAAAATATACGAGTGATTGTGAATCAATTTTAAGGACTATATTGATTACTTATTAATGCAAACTTTGGATACTTTTCTGGCTTGTCGTGTAAAGTGCGATCAATTTTGCTGTAGCTGTGTATAGGGTTGTGGTAGTTATATTTGAAAAATAGTCAAACGGTATGGCAATATTATTCCTTTGCGATATCCTCGAGTATGTCTGTCGGAAATTATAGATCGCATGCCAAATGCGTTTAGTTTCAATGCACGCTACGTGTATTCTATATGTAACATTATTGACGTATTGCTGCAAAATGTTTGGCTGATTAGGTACTCATTCATTAATACCAAAGTGCAATACACTAATTTTAAAAGACAGTCAAACGACCTCGAAACAATTTCGCGATTCAAACACTTCTGTTCGGGTCTATTCAATTAACGAAATTCATGTATCAAATCTGCCCATGAAATGTTCTATTTAGCCGACAAAATTCGGGCACGCAATTTGAGTGTCAAAATAACTTATTTTTTCAATAACGCCGAGCTTTTCTCTGTATTTTCCGAGAAAAACGGCCAGCCTCGGAAGAAAAGTAATTAGGTCTCCGAAGCAAGATAGAAAGCGAAGAGAAGAGAATTTTTCTGTCATGTTGACAACCGCGACAGTAGCGCCCTCATATTTTTTATTAGTATAGAATTCAATGAATATTA
>JABFQD010001793.1:0-17102 GCA_022817045.1 Psix sp. ZL-2020 | reverse complement strand
CTAAAATACATTTTCCATATAACAAAATTTCATAAAAACTATCTAGTTGTAGTGATTTAAAATATCTTATAAATTCTTGCTGGAATATTTATATTTTAATATGAAAATTAATATTGGATTCATATAAGGCAATATTTTTAATTAAATTAACAATTCTTGTCTATACGGCTATACAAAATGTTTTACAAATAAATGAATTAATAAGAAATATTGATATAGACAAATTTTAATGTAAATATTTGGATAGATTCATAAACCATAAATATTACAAAAACTTTGAAGTAAACTTAATTTGTTGTACACCAACGTTTAACAATATAATCATTCATATTACAGGTAAAATCGAAGACGGTCCTATGCCTGCAACTCCTGGCGGTGGCCTAATGGCTGGATCTCTTTCAAACGAAGAGCGACAAAAGCTGGAAGAGGAGCGTGAACGACTCTATCAGCAACTAGATGACAAAGACGAAGAAATCAATCAACAATCTCAATATGTTGAAAAATTGAAAGAGCAAATGGAAGAACAGGAAGAATTGATAGCCAGCACGAGGCGAGACTACGAGCAACTTCAGCAGGAGATGAATAGAATTCAACAAGAGAATGAGAGCGCGAAGGAGGAGGTAAAAGAAGTACTGCAGGCCCTCGAGGAGCTCGCTGTTAACTATGACCAGAAATCGCAGGAGGTAATCTCAATTTATGCATTTTTTATTCGCAAGGACGGCTGGGAATAAAAGGGTGAACAGAATAATTCAACTTTATATATTTTTAACAGGTTGAAATGAAGAACAAAGAATCCGAGGCACTGGCGGAAGAATTGTTGGCCAAGCAAACGGCTCTTAATACGACTTCTGCGGAACTTCAGGTGCTACGTGACACGTCGGTGCATCAGCGCAAACGCATTGCGGATATGCTAACACATTTATTGAAAGATTTAGGTGAAATAGGAGTGGCTATTGGTGGAGATGAAAGTCTTAAGGTAGGGCAGAATTTAATTATTGTTATACAACTCTATCTAAATTTAAATTTTCGTTTCATTAATCAATAATTTACGTCTTACAGGCTACACTTGATAACAGTGGAAAACTGGAAGAAGAGTTCACAGTAGCTCGAGTTTATATTAGCAAAATGAAGTCTGAAATAAAAAATTTGGTGCAGCGTTGTCAAGGTCTCGAGTCTTCACAGTCAGATTGCAATAAAAAGGTAAAAATGATGTATAGTTTAATAATACCTTTGAGTCTCGACGAAATTCGTGTACAAATTTTTTAACAATTATAATAATTTGGTCAAAGTCTTATGACAAATATTCAGAAAAGTGTGAGAGTACAATCACAATACATTATTATTTATAATATACAAAAAGTCATAAAAATTTCATGTCTGCAAATAAAGTACTGAGCTTGGCTTTTAAAAATATTCGACTGAAATAGTCTAAATTACATAGTTCAATAAGTTCAGGTCTTGTTGGATAATTTATACTTTGTAGAGGATGAAATAAAAAAGAAAATTTCGTCTTATCTACACGAATTCACGAAATTAAATATTCTGTAGTGAATTATTTATAAAAAATGTTGATTACAAATGTAGAACTTGTGGTATACTTGTGGATACAACTATTCACGTGGGGTTAACAAGGAAAGGCGTAAACCAGTCCAGAAATGGGCTTGAAAAACCCACGCGTCAGAATTAATGAAAAATGATTGGTTATTTATAAGGGGACCTTAAGTAATATTTATGTAAATTATATTCACAAACTGAACTCTAGAATGGAAAATTGGAAAATTAAATAAATAAAAGAATAGATTTTAGTAGAACTGAGTTTATATTAATTTTTGACAAGAATATTCTGTGTTGTGGTTGTAATAAAACGCAAACAGAAAAGTGGCTAGATATAAGGTACTTCATGTAAAGGAGTAAAAGAAAATAATGCAACAAGTGAAAGAGTAATAAACCTAGTAGCATTAAATATCTAATAAAAGCTAAATGTGTAAACTACCTGTAATCATATTTGGACGTTTTGAGGTTAACAGCAGAGACTGATCGAAAGAATATTTAGAAAATACTAAATACGATATTTACTACACAGAATATTTTAATATTATGTTAATGGATGTTTTTTACGATTTTTATGGATAAATAACAAGGGTTACAAAACACTTAATAAGTTAGTATGTTGGTAACATTGTTACAAACATCCAGAATGAGAAAATGAGTAGGAAAATGTTTCTCCATTACTTTTATGACAGAAAAATAATTGATAAAATTTGACCAATTGATTTTCGTTTTATTTAGATTACGGAGTACGAAAAAGAGTTGGCCGAGCACCGTTTACTGATTTCACAACATGAAGCTCGTATGCAAACTTTGTCTGAAGAAATGAAAGAGGCTGACACCCGTAAGCGTACTTTGGAAGAAGAAGTGGACTCTCTTCGTGAAGAGTGTGCTAAATTAAAGGCAGCAGAACAGGTGCAAGCTGTTAGTAATAAAGAAAAAACCGAAGAAAAAGAGGCTGCGACAAAGATGAGGGTGGCTTTGGAGGAACAAATGGATCAACTGCGTGATGCGCATCAAAAACAGGTATATCGACAAATTCTTACCTAAATTTAATTTTCAGATTAATTTGTTCGGTTGATATTTCAATTCTGAATTCAATAATTAAATTAATTCTGATTATTTATTCTTCTTACAGGTTGCTGCTCTCAGAGATGAAATATCTGAAAAACAACAACTTATCAGTGAATTGAAAGATTTGAACCAGAAGTTCACCTTGGCCCACCAACAAATGCAGAGTGATTATGATCGACTAAAGGCGGAAGAGAATGAAAAGTCGGCCAAACTAAAAGAACTTGTTCTGATGAACGAACGCCGTGAAAGGGTATTTGTTATTTCATTAAATAATATGTTATTTAATACATATTTATAATAATTTATTTATTTTTAATTTCATTTGCAATAGTAGACCAATGAGTATTTATACAAGTTTATGAAAAATAATCATTTTTGATTTGCTGTAGGCAAAAAAAGATCTGAAGAGTTTGGAAGATACCGTAGCCAAGGAGCTTCAAACGCTACACAACTTGCGCAAACTTTTTGTTCAGGACCTACAATGCAGAATCAAGAAAACTGCAAATGTCGATGAAAACGAGGACGACGGTGGCTCTCTTGCGCAGAAACAAAAGATTTCGTTCTTAGAAAACAATCTTGATCAGCTGACTAAGGTATATTAATAAAGTACTATTTATCAGATTTTGTTACATATAATTTATTCTCTCTATATTTAATTACATTTAAGCACACTGATTTTACTCTACTTTATCTCTTTATTTCTAGATTAAGTAAAAAGATTAAATTAAAATTAGATTAACTAAAAGATTAAAATGAATCGATTCAAATGGAGCACAGCATGATGTCAAATTTTATCACAAAAACAGTCGTTTGAATAAATTGAAATCTCTTTTTAGGTGCATAAACAGTTGGTGCGAGATAATGCTGATTTACGTTGCGAGCTGCCAAAACTAGAAAAGAGATTGCGCGCGGCTGGCGAGCGAGTAAAGGCACTAGAAACCGCGCTGCGTGATGCCAAAGAAGGTGCGATGCGAGATCGCAAGCGTTATCAGTACGAAGTGGACCGAATCAAAGAGGCGGTAAGGCAGAAAAATCTTTTGCGACGCGGACCGAGTGCGCAAATTGCCAAGCCTATTCGTGCCGGCCAGCAGCAGGTCCACGTGAACAACTTAAACGCTTTCAGGAGTGGCAACCGAACCGAGCCACCAATCTGATGCGGTGTACCGGAAATCCTATTGCAAATACATTAATCACCGTAACAAGGAAGAGGCGAGTTACAAAGAAAAACAAATATTAAATGAAAAAGAGGGGAAAAGGAAACTGTATATCGCGGTTCATTCCACATAAATTTATACGAGCTTCATTTAGCGAAAACGCGTTCTTTTGGTACCTAAACGTTTGCTCGACTTTGCTCTATTTGCTCTGCGAGTTAGATGATTCATAAATAAGAATCATCTGACTCGCAGATGGGTCATATTTGATCCATATGGTGTTAAATGAATAATTACGTCACACGATTACATAACACTTTCTTCACGCTATTTATATATATTATATGCAAATGCATGTGTATATATATACATATAAATAATTACAACGAGCACAGTCGATAAATATATATATATTATACGACAGATATATTTTTCCGTTCACATCACCGTTCGAACATGTGATCTTAGAGCGCGCTATTATAGATATTTCAAGTATTTTTATGTAACGCTGCATGTCCTATCGGTGATTTGTACATAGTTCGTATTTATAGACAATTTATTCGTTGCAAGTATACATATATTATTATTCAGCGAGGTAAATCGTATTATTTATCTTGCGATAATTTAAATATGATGACATGACATAATATGTTGTAACATCATTTGTCATTAGTAGTTTACAGAATTTAGTTTGAATTAATTTGGACATTACTGAATTGATGCGCGATTGGACATGCAGTCGAGTCATGGCTATTTCATAGAGCATTTCAAATTTATTTGTCAAGCGTACCTGTTATTCAAATTGGTCTTTTAAATTACATCGTTCGTTGGACCGTTTTATGTTTTGTGATACAAAGTATTGTGAATTGAATTTTTCATGAGATTCATATTTAGATAATTTTTAATTATTTTTTTGTTTATATAAAGATATTATTGATTGGATGTATAGAAAAAAAGATTTTCCACAAAGTATTGTAAATAGAAGCAATTTTGGGAAATTGTTTCTAAACTGATATTTGTATAAAGTCTTCTTTTCTAAATATTTAATCATCAAAATTTTAACGATGAAATTTCATGAACTGAAATTTAAATAAAAACCTATTTGAGAAATTTTAAGTTTTAATTGTGTTAAAAAGTGATACAAAGTTTTATTCGTCATTTGTGTAACAGGTAACATTTTATTTTGCTCTGTGTTGCTTAAACTGAATATAAAGACTCTGTCCATGAAATTTGTTCCGAAGTTAGATATGAAACGCAAATTTCGGAAAGCTCACTTGATTGGATCAAGTGCTGAAGCTATTCCGCTCTTTTATGATTTGTGTCACATAACTAACCATGGATACATTTTGACCACTCTAGTAAAAAACGAAAAAAAAAAAACAAAAAAACATTAAAATGCAAATCAGTAAAAAAGCATATTACCAGAGATCATTGACAGCTGTGTAACTAAATACATTGCGACTGTTGTATGTAAAATAACAAAACTACGTGAAAAATGTATATTACGTTTCAAACTGGCCTTAAATTTATTTGCAATTATTTATTCGCATTTTATAAATGTCTTATTTCTAATAAATTGATATGCAAAGTATGTTTCAGTTTATTTATAAGGTAAAAAGTCGTTCCATGCCATTAAGATATTTTTTTCGTTGCACTTTCTTGTTTTATATTATAAATTTGTTCATTTAAAACTCATAGGATTATTTCAAACACTCTTCAATCATATCGCAACACTTTTTAAAAGTTAATTTAAAAAATATGCGTTTACGAGAATAAAAGATATAGTAAAGTACGATATTTAAAAATAATTTCGATTTGCACCAGTTTCATTCTTAACTAAAATCGGATTAGTTATTTTTTAATTAATCATGTCATAATTCAATAATAAAAAACAAAAAATCATTCATTAAAAACACATTGAATAGTTTACATAAAAACATGCCACATTAAATGTACTTTGTGTTATTCTCGTAATTCATTAACTAATATCAGGCTTCATACGATTTTTCAAATTTGTATAACAATCAATACATCATAAACTAGCAGTTTGTACTTAGTCTTACATTCTGCTTATTAGATAGATGGTAGTTTAAGCGACATTGTTTTATTTGAATACAACTATTTGATTAATATTGTCGGTACTATTGCAATAATTGTCTCGTGAGCTGTCCATATTTATAGCTGCAAACATGTTCCTTGCTTTAATGTCGAACTAAAACTTGATCATCTTAGACAAATAATAATTTCACGATTACAACTTAGAAAAATAAAAATAAGTTTACGATTACAATGAGTATTGTACTGATTGTATACACATTTCAGAAAATCTGTCGATGAACTGAACTGAAGTTGTTTCCCCCATTTAATATAATAAATAGGTCACGCATAATTGCGGCATCATTTTTTGTTAAATGACTAGATACGAGGCATTATTTATTATTACAAGATTGTGTGATCGATGAACAACGTTGATTTAAAAATAATCAGCTTGCATAAATAATTTTGTACAAACGCGTCATAAAGTAAGCTTTAAAACCAGCGATAACATTGGTGCGAAAACATTATGAATTTGCAATTGCTTCGCGAAAGTAAAACCATGTGTACCAACTTAACATTCAATGTTCACCTAATTAAAACTACCCAAGGTTCACAAATATGTATTTTTTCTTGTAGTTCAAGCAATTGTGATTTCATGCGTTATTCCCAAACGTTCGGTTGGTGTCACTGTAATTTTATTTCTCCATGGAAATCGAGTGCGATTTTGGAGAGACAGCGAATCTCCGACTTCCCTTGGGAAAGGGTGACAGTCGGCTTAGGCGAAAACCGTCGTTCAAAATCGAACTTTGATTATTTCTCCTTCTTTTAAAAACTGCGGTAAATCGAATTTATTATCATTAGCAAAAACACATCGCCTTGGCATGTAAGAAGATGACATATAAGAAAAAGTCACTTGCGTCGTGATATATTTATAAATGAAAATCTGCACGGAATTTGATTATAAACGCAGTGGCTTTTGAATCTTCGTGCAATTCGTAATTGTTTGTTTTGTGAATTTATTTATTCGTTTGGAAAGTTTCGTGCGTTTTGTGAACATTGCAATTTCGAATTGTGGTGAAAGAGGCTCAAGTCTGCGGTAAAGTGCACATAACGAATCCTTATGTATTGTTGTTTAAGAAGAGGTCGATCTCTACTAATTGTCTTGTCAATATCGCATTTTTTACAGCCAATTTGATGTATGTAACAGCAGTGTGCTCGTTCATGTATCATTGCGAAATAAAGATGCTATATTATTGAATCAATTTTTTCTATTTATTTTTAGAAAAGAAAACTTAGTTGCGTTTACGGAGTTTTAACCAATCTCATGTTGCAGATATTATTACATAGATTAAGATTTGTGCTGAAACTTAAATTTTAAATTAGCGATGCGTTTGTGTACTTGTGAAGATTTAAGAATATCCGCTGAGATATTAGCATGCAAAGAGAGTTAGAAATCATAGTATCTACTATCTAGAAAACTTTTAGCTTGCGTTGCTAGTTTTTAGGTCAACCTCATCTAAAACAACGCGACAATTTGTCAGAAGTATTTCCGACTGTATATGAAGAGTACAGAGAAGCTTTATTTATGGAATGTAATGACTTGTAAGTTATCATTTTGAAGTAAAATTGATTTATGATTATTGTAAATAGTGATTTCTTTTCGACCATGCTTTTTGCTTTTTATCATACATTTTTATTTTATAGTTGAAACAATTAATTCAAGTTATTTTCAACAGTGAAAATGTTATTTAAAATGTATGGTTTTCAATACGTCTTTTACATTCCTTTCTCTTTCTCCGCCAATTGTTGTGTTAGTTTTTTCATATATAAATTATTTCCACTTTCACGTTATTAAATGGAGCATGACATATAAAAACATATTACAATACTCATTCCATTTGGTGATAATATTACCAAGTTCAGTGTTTCTGATAGCTTCAGTAGAGAATGTATCATAAAATTATCAGTCCAATAAAGAGTCTACTAAAAGATTATTAATTGTAATCCAAACAATAAATAACAATCAATATGAATTATGAAAATATTTCAAACATCTCATTTCTGCTGTTGTTAATTAGTGTAATTTGCTTGTTGAATGGTAAATTGGCCGTGGGAAGAGCGCTGACTAATGTGAGAGATTACATAGCAACAGGTAAAGAGTCATTTACATCATTAACATAAATTCTATATGCAGTATGAGTAAGTATTTAAACTAAAAAGTATTCTGAGGTATATTTTTTTAATTTTTATATTAAAATTATTTTTTTGAATGTTGATAAAGTTTTCCTCACTTAGATCATGCCGAATCCGCGAGTTCCGTCGATAAGACAGATAGTAAAGATTTACCTGAAGATCTTTCACGAAAGGAAATGGTTGAAGTTTTGCATAGTGGACAATATTTTCAGTGAGTTTTGTTTAATTTTACAGAGAAATAGAATAATAAATAGGTACAAATTTGCAAGATATATTAGATATGGGTTAAAATAATGTGTAGAGTATTCATAACATTATCGATTTATAACATTTTAGAGATATATTCATGGAACAGTTAGCTCCGCATAAACTGCAATTTGGTCATGTCTGTGAAAACCCTAAAGAATGGCAACAAAGATTTGAGCAAAATGATTTTGACAAGAACCGTTTTAAGGGCAAGGTACCAAAAAATTTTCTGGAAAAATATTAATTTATTATTTTATAATAATTAAGAAGTAAAAATTGAAAAATGAATGTTTTAATTTATAATAATTTTGTATGTTAATTTGATAAACAATTTTCTAAATTAAAATATTGTGTAAATAAACAACTTAAGAATAGAAATATTTATAAAATTCACATTTGACTGATTATTTTTCATTTTATTTGATAAAAGATTTTAACAGTCAATAAGTAATAATTTAATTTGGAAATGAAAAATGAAATGTAAACAAAAATTAAATATCATAAATTCAATATAATCGTTCTATATAAATACTAAAATAATAAAACATATATTTTAGGTCAGATGGGGAGACGCAAATGGAGCTTACGGAGAGCATTACTGGGATCTGGGACACGCGGGATGAAAATAATTAAAACATCATATAAAATTTGATTTTTACATTTGCTAATATTTAAACATTTCTACTATTAAATAATTTATACTTCTGTATTAACTTAAGAAAAGATTGACTAATAAACAAAACTGATTTATCAGTCGCTTCGATAGATTTTGAAATGTTATTTCAAATCTCTTTTGTTTTTTACAAATGTCATTAAAAATCGTCCAGTGAAATTTCTAAAATGTTTTGTTCGAAAATAAATAAAAACATCTCGGAAATAGATTGCACTAAAGTTCCGAAAAATTTACCCGCAAAAAAAGTACCAGAAGAAACGGAAGAAAAAAGTGACGAGTTGGTTGTCAGTGACAGCATCGTGGAAAGAATTGAGAACGACGGTAATACGATATTTCTTGCTATCACATTTATCCCTACACTTACCATATCTAATTGTCGATTAAAGAATCATTACGCAAACACGCTCTTACAAATCTTCTCATGTTAACTGAGATCTTCACATTAATTAATAATTCATTGAATCAATCTTCACTTGATTATAAGTGCTGTTCAACGAGACCGAAACATTTCCTTTTGCTGTAAAAAGTGATAATTCCGAGATAATATACACATTAACAGAAAAATAGAAAATAACAGTTGCGTGAGAGTTCCGCTATTTGTGTATATTGTAGGGAGCGTCACCGAGGAGCGTCTGGCTTGTTACGATAACCATTGGATAGAAAAACTCGCCGAGTTGGACAGATCTCACACCGAAGAAAAATTGAATCCACGCAAGGCAGAAGTTATTCTCAACAAACTCGAAGCTTACACTCGTTACAGAGCTGCTGATCCGTGTGAAAATAACGCATTGGCAGTAAAATCATTATTTTTAACAAAACAAATTTGTCTAGTTAAAAGAATATTCGAATCACTGCGTGATTCACGAACATGGAAAATTTAAAAGGGACGTGTTATTTCAGCTGATGCGCTGCTACACTATGTTTGAGAAGGAGAGTATTAAATGCGACGAGTATGCAAAATCTTTTATAAAATGTGTTGATAAATCGCTGCGTGATGCCGTTTTCAAAGCCAATACAACGCCACAACCAAGCGATTACAAAAAGATGACTTACGCGAAAAGATTTAGCGAAGGATTTTACTGATTTTAATTAAAGCAGGATGAGAATTTTTTGTCGCTTGCAAATAAAGGATCTCGGATATGTACGACTTAATCAGTATTCGTGATCGTTCATTAAAAAGCTTAGAATTTGTGTTCGCTTTACACCAGATTTTATTCATCAAAGCGTAAATGCAGACTCTATTGAATTACTCGCGTCACAAGCGGTGCAGGATCTTTGAACGGCTGTTGAAAAATGAAATGCAGTGACTGGGTCAGGTTTTCGTTCTACACCCGCGACGACAGCGTCACTCGATACGCATTGCCACGACGCTTCTTTGCCCATTACAAATCTTGTTTATACAATCTCTTGCCTAGATCACCTTCAAATACTTTCACACGATATCAAAGATCTAATTTTATTCACCAGTCATATAAGCTTGATTTTTTTTCAACTTGAGTAGTACGAAAAATCAAGTTTTGTTGACTAACATTTTTCATTTTCAAATTCAAACCTGTAAGATAAGACTATATTTGGAAATGAATCAGAGACTAGTTTGATACAAGCCTAAAACGTTTCAGCTGTGTTAATAGTTAAATCATTTGTAAAATCTGATTTAAATAACACGCAAGTTTTATGGCAGTCGTTGCGAATTGTTGAAAAATGTGGCCTTTCTCTGTACCCATTGGATTTGTGAAATCGACATGGAACTTTCTACTGTACTATTGAAATAAATGTTTTTATATTCAAACAATTCATTATCCAAAAAGATTGTCCTCGAACGGTAATTGTAGCGTGTTTTATTGCGAGACAAGTGTGACCTGGAAGTACAATGAAGCGATGGAATGTCAGTTGAATAAGCAGCGGTCTCTTTGATAAAATATGATCATCGCACCTTGCGCTTATGCAAAACGCGGTGCTTATTGTCTTTTGTGAGATCCGGAGCAATCACACCTCATTTCAGTGGCAAAGCAAGTCCTGCGTTTGAGAGTGCGGTTGTCGCGTCGAGATAAATGGGTTGAGATTATTATAGGTTTTTTTGCCTGAAACTTAAAACGATCGTCCTGTTTATGAATAGGCGATTGTGCGATTCAAACAAAACTCGCTTGCATGTTTTATAAATTCATATTTATTAATTACAAACATACACTAAAATAATACATACTGGAATAAATATTCGTAGACTAAAGTCTTAATACAATATAATGATTGGCACGTTACAACATAATAAATTAAACTGCAAGGGTTTTTTCTGATTGCAAAAAGTGAATTTTGTAACCACTTGTGTTTGAAGTGAGCGATTTCAAGAATCATTATAATTAATTATCACAGAATATTGAACTGGACATTTTTTAGGAAACTCGTAGTCATCGTGTTCGATATAAATATATTATTCACAATTGTGGTAGTGTTGGCAGCAGTTTTTTATTACCTTACAAGTAGATCTAAATATTCGGTACACTCGTTCGAATAGAAAAACTTCATTCAACTAAAAAATTATTTCAGCTATTTACAAAGCTAAACAAAAAGTTCGGCAGTTATTGTTAGTCAAAATGTACATAATTTTCGTTTAATGCGAAAATCGTATCACAATATCGAGTTCTTGAGTTATGCCTGGCAACATTGGCTCAATACTTAAACTATTTCTATGTAGCATTAAATGTTACAGTGTAAAAATACGATTGTATTTAAATGCTTAAAAGTCATATTTTATGAAGTAAGTACAGCTTGTTAAATTTTTATTTTACTTATAAAATTTCAGTATTCACTGAAAATGCTTCTACAGTTCATTTACTGATTATTTTATATTCTTCAAATCGTATGGCTTTTAAAATAATACTTAATCAAATATAAATATTAACTCTGAAGGATTAAAACTTATTTTCACTATAAATACGTCAGTCAAAAGAGTAAAAATTAGTTTCAAAAAGTTCATGTTGAAATAAATGTGGTTCATGTATAAAACATTTCATTTTGTTTTAAAATTCCATGAAATTATTTGAAAATTCGTATTAAATTACAGTCTTATATTTATTCTTATTGAATAGCGAGTACAATACTTTTCGATCAAAATGCAAAAGATAATAAATATTTGATTGTACGTAATATTTTACGTATCAAAATAATTTTTTAGCACCAATAAAATCAAGTTCTCTTATAAAGCTCATTCATAATAGTTATGTACATATATAAAAGCTTAAAAAATGGGATTTTAGTGTAGCAATTACAATAATTTTTATCATCAAAAATAGTATTATTTAACGGTATTTCATAAATCGCTTTTAAATATATAATTCATTTGTAAAAAAATTAAGACTAGTTCGATTACATTCTACAGAATTACAACTCATAGCTTTTTAACACTTTAACAAAATATATATATCTTATTATTGATCTACTATTTACAAAATAAATGAAGTAAATACATTTTTTACAAAAGACGAACTAGAAAGTTTTGCGAATTAAAATAGTTTAAACATTTAAAAAATATATCAATACTTAAAAAGTATCTTTCTATGAAAATAAACTCGTTGAATTCGCAATACTTTAGGCATAAAGTACCACTTTGATACGCGATTTCAACACAGAGATCATTCCCATAGTAAACCCTAAGAATTGCTATAATGATGAAATGAGCGTTTGAAAACCTACTACAATTGTTGTTGCAGTCTTTTCACTCAGAATAGGATTATAAAGTTCCGTGCATTAAGTTTTTCTTGAAACACTCGAAACGCTAGAAGACCTAATTATCGAGTATAATCTTTTATAATTAACAGTAATTCCATTTTAATTTGATAAACTTACACCAGAAACTGGAGCTTCGGTTGAGTTTCATTTTGGGAACTTTAAGCAAACTTCCTAACAAGTAGCAAGTTTGTTGTAAAATCTTCTTCGCGTATTCAGTTCAACTTGTTTAAAATCTTTCCATTGCCAAAAAGTATCTCATCTAATGAAAGAGTCAAACACATTATGGAAATGAAAAAATAAACAAAAAGAGAAAAATAAATAAAACCACCCATAAATTGTATACACAATGGAACACCAAGTAAGCGAATATACTCGAGGGTATTTGATTGCAAAACAGATAATCAGTAACCACCGATTACTTCACATTCCAATTAAACCTGTGTCTCACTACCGCTGTGGTACTTTCGATGTTTTCGATATTTTCTGTGGCTTCTATGCGGCAGAGTGGAGTGTTGAATCTGGCTGCTGTTAAGGATCGGGTGCCGATGAAGAAGGGGGTGTTGTGGCGGTGTCAGGTGTCCCAGATGGTGAATCTGATGCGGTGTCGGTGTGTTTGAGCCGGTGCTGTAACAACGCATTACCGGTATAGACATCGTCGCGTGCGGATGACACTTGTGAGGTGGTTGCTTGCAAGGTGGTAACCGTCTCCAGACTCCCATTACATTTGGCCACCAGATCCACGCTGCGGCAACGGCGCCTGCACTTAATGTCACCACCAGGCGTAATAAGAATATCTGTAAATAAATAAGATCGCTAATGAAACAAGACTTTCAACCAAAAAATAAAAAGAAAGAAAACATAATAAAAGAATTAAACCTTAAATGATGGAAAATGAATTTTAAATGACATTCATGTTTGATTACCTGCAAAATAGGTTTGGAAGGTGTTTTCGGCGTTGAAGAAGGTTCAGGTGCTTTGAGCCAGGAATCTCGTCCCCACCACTCATAGAAATTGGAACAAATGAGGCAAATAACCAGCAGCGCATAAAAGTTGACAAAAGCACCGACTCTTACGAGCAGCAGTTTTTGACGCCTCTGTAATTCCGCGGGTGATTTTAATCCCTGATCTCTTTGATTGCGGATTAAGGGACTTGGGTGTGACGGGTGAAGCATTGGCGTCGGAGACACTGACATCGCCTTAGCCACCGAGGGCCGAGGCAACAAAAGCGCCGCGATTCCGATGAGCAGGAACGTCATGCCCAGAGCAAGATAAACAAACTGAGGCGCAAGCACCAGCATCATCAGAGACCTTGTACTTTGCTGACCCACAAAACAGCTTCCTGTAACATAATAAAATGGTCGTTTTGCGTTAATTATAACTCAATGAAACAAAGTGTTTATAAGCGAGGAAAATAAGTGCGATGAATAATTGATTCTTTTTCGTGCAACTCTTTTAATAAGTGTGATCTCGTGCGCTCGCGAGTAAGTGAAAATATTTCGAGGAAAAATATTTAGCTGCAAATTAATGACGAGTATTGCTCGAAAAGGAGGTTGGCATTATGCAAAAGCCCTACGCTTTTCAAATTTGAATTGCAAATAGCTTTGTTATTCAATTACCCCGACACGGTATCGCCTTGTCTTCCACCGAGGAACGAACCGCGAAATCGTTAATCGTCGATTGCACCATTTTCGACTTCGCCTGCTCAATGAATCGAACTAATTGCACACTCGACGTGTAACTCGGCATTGCACTCGTTAGTCTTGTAATTTATAAAAAGTCCAAGACGAGGCTTCGCGTGATCGGCTCAATTTCGTAGGTTCATTATTTTAAGTTCAACCCTTCTCAGATGTCCAACTAAAATCGTCAAAATGCGTACAAAAAATTGGATTTCTTAATTCTATGTTGTTACCACCGCGTGCATGTTGCTAATTTTTGCTACACAAAATATTGCACTTATGGTAATTTCAAAAATACGTACTTTTTTAAATATCATACTATGTTCGCTGTTTTATATGAGCTAATAACCCTTTCGCTAACTGCGTCCAAAAAAATAGTTCCTATTTTCCTCAGTTACACATACTTAAGCCCCATATTTACACTAGAGCAATGATAAATAATCTTAGTTAAGCAGTTGAGTTCATTAAAATCCAAATATTTATTTAAAGTTAATGCCCGAGTCGAAATTGGCCGTGAAAAATCGCGATGTGCAAGTTGAGGTCGACGTGTGAAGCGATCTGGCTTCGTGATACTTGGTACTTTAATATTAATGAGCTGCTCGTTTGGTTTAACTAAATGAAAAACATTGCTACGATGCGCGCGACGGATGGCGCAATGCGTGCCGAGCCACTGTTAGTCCTTTCCATAAGACTGGAAACAACAATCGCCGCGAACGTACAGATTCATCATTTATTCATTGATACTTTCAGACCGTTGTGGCTCTCTTGAAAACTAATACAAGAAAGCTGATTGTTACGCTCTGCGAGATTTCGTTCATGTCATTATGTGCATGCGAGTGCATTCAAATTATTTAAATTTTCAGCCGCGTCTTTACACGTTCGTGCGGTTCCGACTGAATATGAAATTTATCATTTGTATAATTCCATCATCACAACGGAACTCTGTTCGTCAAGCTGCGATTCTGATTGCCTATATATTTTATTTATCACACTAGTTCTTAACGCAAACATCGAATTAACCTGGCAGCATTCCACTTTTCAATTGCACGATAAAAGCAATTAAGCGTTAATGAACGTGATACGTTTGCAATCACGAGGCATCGTTTTTGTTGGTGTAAATCAACGTATACGCGCATTAATTCAGAGACGAGGGTCTCGCTTTTTGTTTGCCGGGATATAATGTATGGAAGCGAGGAATTTCTGGTAAAGGTTTGCCTCTCACACTACTGACACGGTTTCAAACGGGATATTTTTCCTCCCCTTTCATTTCGCTGCCCCGAGAGCACGTCTCTCTTTTAGCCGTCAGGCGATGTCAGAAGCGCGCGCGAACTTTCGGACAAAAACCCGTTGGTCAACGTCACGCGTTTGCGGCACGCGACATCTGCTTCTTCGTCCGCTTTTTGCTCCGTATCTTCACATTTCGCGACATTTCGATTATTTTTATTGCGCGACAAAAACGTGTCACTTACTTTAATTGGAGGCTTTAGGCGAGTTGTTGGGATTTTTCAATTTGAAATTTCCAGTCAGCGCAAGAGAGGACGTAACATTTTTTAATTAATTATGTAAACTAAATGAAGATAGACTATTATATATTATTTATCTTTTCTATTTGATGTTGGAATGGTAAATAGTACGATAATTATATGCATATGTTCTTGGAAACAAGTTTTCATTTCAAATACATATTCCTTTATAGTAATTTACTAAATAAGGTATTTCTTTAGATTAAAACGGATACTTTATAGAATAAATTGAGATGAGATAAGTGTTTTGTGTGTTTAAGTATGAAAGTGAATTTGTTCGTTTTAATGCTAGATTTGTCGCCTGTATTTTTTGAATACAAAATACAAATTAAGTATAATAAATGAAATTTGAGAAATGAAAATATGGAGCAGTTTTAGAATTTATTTCTTCATTAAAATAAATCGCTTTTTATATTATTAATAACGCGTCAATTTGATGTGAATTTTATGTTTTAATATGTCATTTTTTTATGCAAAATCAAATATATTAGTTTAAAACCAATCATTGTAAAAAATATTCTGTACTTCACAATAAAGTGTTTTAAAATTAAACATGAATTTGAAATATAATAATAATTCAATACGCTTGGGAGTTCAAAGTTAATCTTCAATAATAGAAAAGATAATAAAATGTAGAAAAAAGTTGGATTACTTAATAATGGATTAGAGTGAATATAAATGTAGAACCTCTGTACTGAGCAGTTCGAAGATGAAGACAATTTCAATAGTAAATCTATTGAAATTGTTTTGTAGTTATGAAGAAAAAGTTTTCTTAGTTCGAAAGTCTTCTGAGAAAAAATTTTCTATAACTGAAACTTTAACATACAATTTTCAATTTCATATAATTACTTTTAAGAAGAGAAAATATTTTCCGAAAATCTAAGAGATTAGTATAAAAAACATAATAAAAGCATTTATCATAAAAGAAATTAAAATCTTATTTGACGATTGAGAAATTGTTGTAATTATAAAATTGTTAGACGTTTAGAAGATTAAATTTTGTTCTTAATTGGTAAAATTGTATATACTCAGTATAAAAACCCTTATTGATAAAGTTACGATTTTATCAATCACCGATGGAAAATCGCTTCATTACACGAATGTCATTTTCCTTGGAAAATATTTTCAATTTTCTTTCTATAAACTTTGTTTGAGCTTCTACTGAATAAATAATTAATTAAAAGTTACTGTTTTACCATCATGAAATGTTATTAAATACAAACTCCTTTTTTAAACTAATTTATTTTTGTATAAA
>JABFQD010001792.1:0-17104 GCA_022817045.1 Psix sp. ZL-2020 | reverse complement strand
GCCTCGAGTAAGATCTCGCTTGGCTGAATACAAATTAAAATTAAATTATCGTTATATAGACAAAATTCATACAGCAGTTCGAAAATGTTTGTATTAAAATGTATATAAATTCAGTATAATACAAAGTGTAAAAAGTAAATATTCAATCACCCTTTAGATGAAACTTTTATTAAAAAAAGGTTTTATTGTGAAATACAGAAATCATTAAAGCTACTATCACAATGTCGTAAATATTTTGCTCAAACTTCACGTTCTGTTTAGTGATGAGATTCATTCTTCAGGGTTGCTTTTCAACCATGCTTCTTTTGATACCGTATACAATTGTTTAAGCACAATTAAACGCGTTATAAATTGTCATTATCTTCCATTATTAATATAACAAGATAACTTATTCATCTAATTTTTTATTCAATGAATACTGTTTAGAATCGACATTTATTTAAATTTGTTCAAAAACGTTGACTCTATTTTTCCACGCACAACAATATAAATAAACATATCATTTCTTTTCTTCAGTTACCTATTTCATTTCAGACTAAAAATATGATCAATGTCAACTAATATACATAAACAACAACACTAATATTTGTTTATGAATAAATAATTATTGCGCCTGGAACTAAGTTTCAAACATAATAGTGTACTAATTTAGCAAATAAATAACTATTCTGAACTTATTCATGCTAAAAGTGAAACAGAAACAATATTACAAAGTTTCATCGCAATTATTATAATAAATTTGTAAAAAATTGTAATTTTCCGACAAATTACAGTTAAACAAAGAACAACATGTGATAAAAAACTGAATTCAAAAATATATAATGTATTACAATTTTTGGAATTACGTTTATATTAATTACAATGGTTCAAACATATCTGATGAGGAAATTATAAAAATTTCGAAACGTTATAAATAAAAAAGATTTCATTAGTTCCTCCAAATGGCAAAATTTGTTTATACACAAATTACAGTTTTCTTTTAAATACAATATAAACATAATGAATTTAAAAAAATGTGTATTTAATGTGATATATTATATTGTAATTAAATATAGTACCTATACTTTGTCATTAGAGTGGTAACTTTGAAGCTGTTACAACTGTTTTCTCTGTGTAGATAATGGAAAAGAGTGCTATTTTTGCAGATATATCAAAGTTATGTAAGGAAGTTTCTTATTTCGAAACATAAACGAATCAAATCACGTTAGAAGAATAATTCCCATATGTGCACGACTTGAATGAAGAGGTTAGGTGCGCTTGACAGACAATTTGTTTCCACACTGGCGCATTTAATTTCGCAAAAAGCTCTTCAAACAGAAACAAGGGAATGCAGAAGGAAACCCAAACGAGTGTATCCGAGTGCATTTTAGTTATTTGTAAACGTGGATGTCACATGCAGACTTAACTTCGAGTTTTGGCTTTTCCTGTTTACTACTTATGGATTTGTATAGTATTACGTGTTCTTGCGACAAGGCGGAAAGTCCATTAGTATACATCAAATTTTGTAAGATTTTCCTGCTCAAACTATGAATATATCAATCACAGTCAATGAATCTATCACTTTATCTGCAAGTTTATCTAACTCCTTGTAGTATAAGTATTCATTGAATTTTTTCAAACAGCAGAAATGTTTATTTTTTGTAATCGTTTACTCTGATTTTTTATATGCATTCCATTATCTACAGAGTTTCAATAACTTGGAGTTATCGACACTATTTTTTATTGTCACATCTTATTCTTTGTTTCTTTTTATTTTTCTTTTTATTTTTATTTTTATTTTTATTTTTGTTTTTGTTTTTGTTTTCTATGCAACTGTAAATATGTTGAAATAACATTGAACTTTTCGAATTAAATATTCTTATTTGTCTTCTTTTGACAAACTGTAAACATGGATTCTTATATGTAGAATATAAAATGCATATTTTGGATTATTGTCATATTTAATTAATAAATAATTTCTACTGACAGTGACGTCTCGGTCAATGATGGGACGTAATTATTTTAAGATTACGAAAGTGCTTTATGAGCCGGAAAAGGATGATAAGATGAATTTTTTAGCGGATTTGTGTGAGTGGAAAAATAAAACACATCAACAATAAAAGAAACTTTCAAAGAGTGATGGAGTATGTCTGACCGAAGAAATAATTCAAAGATTCGTAAAAAGTTACAGGTAACTTCGCTTTGTTTTAACTTTTCAATTTTCTTGTGTATATGTATGTTTGAAAGCATAGAATAAATATGTATTTACTTTATATAATGTTACCTACAATCAATTATAATGTACAATAAAAATCAACAAAACAAGATACATTTCAAAACAACTAAGTGAGTTTCAAAGAAACTAAGAATAGTATAGTAAGATTCTTCAAATATTGATGATATATTTTTATTATATCTAATAAAATATAACTTCAGTGTATTATTTCTGAGAAAGATTATTTTCAATTTATAAACAGCGAGAACAATTTTTTGAAGTAATATTGATATTTCAAAACTAATAATACTTGTTTTGTTGACTCTCTAATTATTCATGATTAAGTGAACTTTACTTACAATAATTTATAACTGAATATTTCTTTACAATAAGTAATAAGTGATTATTACCTTACAATAACCGAAGCTCTCTTACTTCTATTTAGAAAGTATATCATAATTTTCATTTTGTTTCAGCTAATGTCAGTTGTTTAGCGAGCAGCATTTTCTAGCTGCAATAAACATTCCTTCAACACATATATCATTCAATGATTTTATCACCCAAATTCGAGCCACTAAAAATTGCTATCATAGCAACTTTAGTACCTGCAGGAGATTTGTTTCGGTTTTTTCATTTCCAATACTGTCAATTTCAGCGAGTGTTGATTCGCTGATGAAAATATGTTGCATATACTACAGAAATTCGTATTATTATTCTAATTAATATCCTATATATTATTATAATTATTCTGTGTGGTTATATTTAAATGTAAACTCGACGAAGAAAAATACTCGAGTATTTGAAGCGTAATTTTTGAAACATTCTTTTCCTCTAATTATTCAAAGAAAAGAGTATAAATGAAATACCATCTAAAACAGTTTGTAAATATCCGGGTTTTGATAGGTTATATAGTGAATTATGAGGGAATATGGGTAGGAATAAGTGGATATTAGATATTTACTTATATAATTAATTTCTTGCTTTCATGAATTTTTTGTTATAATTGTCGATAAAATTAAATTGTAGAATGTTTTTATTTATTGTATATATGTTTAAATGCTTTGCATCTCTATAAGGCAAAATTGAAAATTGAAATTACTTTTGAGCTGGTATGAAACTTTAAAAGGCTAACTAATTTAATAAGCCAATGGAAAGAGTCAAATGTTCTTATCAAACATATGATAATATAATTGTAAGGTGATAATTTACATGAGTCTCACATAGCCTTTTGTATAACTATGTGAGAACTGCGACATTGTATAGTATAATCGAAATACAGCATAAGACGTTACAATTCAGGCTATTAAAGTAGCAAATAAAATGAAGCTGATGCGGATACCCTAGGGGGAATAGATGAAAAGATCATGCATAATTCAGAGAAAACTTACTGTTCTCAAGTACTATCTGAATTTAGAATGTACTTGTAACAGATGAGAATATAAGTCGATGAAGTAGTGAGCAAGTCAGTAACAATGTGTCTTTCTTTGTTTCCTCGAGTCTTTATAGAGGAAACATGAGTTGTTGGCAAAAAGCACCACTGGTATGGCTAAAATAAGCTCTGATGTTTAAAAATATGTCCACTCGAGTCAAAATTGAGTTGCAAACGTATCGAAGAGCTAAAAGCTTTTCCAATTGAAGCCGTTTTAATTTGTAAAATGTTAAAAACACATTAGACAGAAGCTCGCGCGCGAGTAACTCGCGCTGAATTTTTAATCACACTGTGAAGTTTGCATTTCACGTGCAACATATTTCTTTTTAATCATTTATTTAACGATTGCATTTGTTTTGCTTTTGTTTTATTTCATCCTGAGTTCGTCGTACAAATTTCTTGTTTGCGCTTACATCCTAGCTATGTTACCACGGCCTTATCTTCTGCAATGTTTTTGAGCGTCAGTTATTCCCCAGATAGTCGGAGATAACTTTCGCGAAACGACTACTTTCTGTCGGCGAGCTTTTTCTCCACAACACTATATTTGAGCTAAGCGCTAAGCCAGCTCGAAACCACTCTTTATTCTATTGCTTCGCTCATAATTTTTTATGACATTATTTGTCCCTTTTTTCAGCAAACATTTCAGTTATACAATATTTTAATCGACTTTTTGAATTACTCTTGTCGGTTGTTGTTGTTGTTGTTGTTTCCAAAGGATTCAAACGCAGGAGTGTGAATTACGTTTCTACGCTAAGTGATAAAAATTGATTCCCATCTGGTGTAAATTTATGGCGAAATTGCCGACGTTCTGATATGCGAGTAATCATGAAAGTATTGACAGAAATACAGCGCAATTGGCACGAGTGTGAGTAACTCGTTTAACTCCCATCGATTGAAATGAATCGGGCAGATAACTGGTGGGGCGAATCGGGCCAAATAGTTGATTCTCTAACTACAATTCATTTTGCATCTCATCGAATAAATCGCGCAAAGTTTCTCCTCACTTTGTAACAAGATTCACATAACAGGTCTATATGGCTTATGTCTTTCCTTTATGTTCAATATTCTATCTGCAAAGTCGATTGACTCTCGGGAGAATAATAATCGTTATGTTTTCAGCCAATTTTTCGAGTTTGCGTATTTTCGGTTCATTGACTTACTTATACTTTTGTTGGTTGGTATCGATTTTCGGAACGGTTTTCGCATATAGGGCACTATAAAATTGATGCTTGAAAAAAATGTGCGCGCCCTTAACAACGGCGACAGTCTATGAAAAAAAACATACTTATTCCGTAAAGCGCGAAATATGATATCGTGATATTTCAGAGATGCTGTTGGCAAATAATAATTGAACATTACTGTGCTATAATTAAACATTCTGCTCCAGTGTAGTAATAATTTTTGATTTTGCAAGAAAAAGGTTTTTGCAATAAGATTCAAAAGTTACTGCTCTTCATGGAAATTAATTAATGTAATTGTTTTACATTTTGCATAGAATAGCCGACTTAATTCTACCGTAAACTTTTTAACGAACTAAGTATGTTTATGGCTCTTGACTTTAAAATTATGCGATTTTCATTCATTCGTTCAACATTTTTTATTTTTCTAATTTAAACAACAGTCATATGAAGTAAAATATTTCAGCCAATTGCTTATTATCTTTTGTATTTAATGGCAAAATTAAGTGACTCCATTTTCATACGGCTGATAAACAAGTTTATGAATAAAAATGATAATTTATCATTTCTCCAAATCAGTGAACATTTAGTGCTTTATCATTTTTTATTTGAAACGCCTATCGACGTAAAAAAGTATCTATCATTTGAAACGCAACATTACGACAGCTTTAAATATCTTTTAAAAAGAAACCTTAGATGTTTCAAAGTCAATTATAGTGTTTCACCTTGCACTTAAATATGACAATGACATAATTAGAATGACAAAATGGCTCAACGTTATTTCTACTGGCATTTTTTGCTTTCGCTATTATTTTCGTTATTACATCTTTCGATTACGCAAGTGAAAAAAAAACCATAGCACTAGATTTTTAACGACTACATTAATCTTTACTCAAACGTTCTCAGAATAACTAGCGGTGACCCAATTTGATAATGCAATTAGTTATAGAACCATAATGTTAAAAACATTATTAATTTTCATCAAACCATACACGTCAGTCGATAATAATGTTCAAATCTGGATTCCGGAGATGATACTTTTTCAAGTTAATCTATACAGGATTACAGACACAACTTTTGCTATTAATTATACTCATTGTATTTAGCATGGATGTATTTATTCAAATAACAACAAACATACGTGTGAACGTAAAATTAACGAACTAACATTTTTGACCTAGAATAAGTATTCAATTTTCAGTTCATTAATAATCCATAGATAAATTTGGAACGTTTGTTTTCATTTTCTATTTTACAGATTGACGTAATTAATTTTTCAATCCCAAATAATTGGAAATTCCTGATAACAAATTGATCATCTATATATGTTTGTCCAATATGTTCTAATTTTATATATACACACACGATTGAATGAAAATCATTTGATATCATTTATTATTTGTTATGCAGTAGTAAATATTTGATTAACCACAAGCATTTGATTTTGTTCGCAGCTCGTCTTAGGTGTGCAGTAAAAAGTTATCGAAACTCGAGGAATCGATGCAAAACATAACATTTGTATTGGGTTCTATATTTCGGTAAAGCAAATAGATATTTTCTCTTATTATATCATGAATGAAGTTCACGAGTCGAAGTGCATTGACTTACATCATACTGTTTTGCTGCAGCAATATTACGGTAACGGTAACAACGATTGGACAACTCTATCCAACGAATAATCAGTGGTTAATCCACATAAAGCATTATTATGTTAGCACGAACTTGCGACCGGACTGAAGCTGGGTCAATAGCCTCCGTGTTAACTCGTTTTACAAAGGCCAAGATCTGGATTGCGGCCTTGGACAGTTCTTAAAGCTCAGCGGCAAAGAAGTCGTAGTAGTGATATTGGGTGAATTTCACGGACAGGACAAAACATTCGTCAACACTCGCAGTTTACTGCAGCAGCAGATTTCGTTTATGTTATGCTTAACGCAAGTTGCGAAACGAGAGGAAGTATAAAAAAAACTGCAATTATATTTTGACTCCGTAATTACTGTGATGTTGTGTGTCCTGATTTGAAGAGGATTTTTCAAGTGTAAAGAATGAAAAGCTTTCAACCTTAATAAGTCTTTCGACTGTGAAGTTGCTTGATCAAAGATATGTTGTTAAAATAAAAATATGATTGCTTTAATTATCGCGGGTAATTTGTGTATAATCATATTCCAATTACGGCTCTATAATAAGTTTTTTTATGCCAAACGAAATGATTGTTCCATCTTTATAATTTTCGTCTAAAGTATACTTTAAACGAATACTTTATGCGATGGTGTACATAAAACAGAGAGCAAATAAAATCATTCGAACCGTCTTTTTCATGTATTTTTCGATCGTGTTTTTCTTTACATAACGTGCTAAGTAGGGTTGTTAAGTTTATATGCAAATATTTAGTGAAGTTTCCAGTGAAGATTAATATTTTAGCGGCGATTATGTAGAAGTTATTATCAAAGCAAGTATCGTCGGAAACGTGATCATGCCGGAAACAAATCGTTTAATCGCGTGCATATCGCGCTGTTATTTTGTCGCCTCGATCTCGCGTGTAACTTCCAAATGTGTTATAAACCTCAAATGTGACACTTTCCTCGGAATATTGTAAATTCATCCGGTATGGTTTCACACTTGTTCGGTCAGAGGTTCATGAAATATAAAAAGTTTTTAATAAATTATGCAAATTAAGCGAACTCGTCGTGCCAATCAAGTGTCTCGAATTGACAATGCGTTCGCGTGATTCACTAGTATATCGTTGAATCTATAGTCTACTGCATATTTCAAAATTCTACTAATGAGCTTTCAATATATTTAATATCACTTTTCAAGTTTCATTTCACAGAGGTGATCTCAAATTATACATTTAATCTTGCATTTACAAAGTAAACTTTTTGAAAAACTCATTGAAATTTATTTGACCGATTACATTTTCAAATTAATTTAAAACAACTCTGCGACTATCTTCCATTAAGGTAGATTTTATAATTTGCGTTTTAGCTTTTTAACGCTCGTGATATAAATCGCTGATATTAACTGTAAAATATTACTTGCATTGCATTTGACGGTTTCATTTTTCAAATTAAACTTATTCACATATAAAAAAGTAACGGGTTAACGAGGATAGTTCTTTTGTAACAAATATTGCAAATCATTTAATTTCTTCTTCCTCCTCCCTGTATTTTATTTCATCGAGGTCATTTGATCAAGGTCTCGAATTTAATTTTGTCTTTTCTTAGTTTTTCTTTTTTTTTTAAATTCTTAAAGTATCGCGCGTTTATTATTTTAAAAACTTTACTTTATATTATATAAAATACTTCGGAAATATTTTTTACTTCTCAAAGCTTATTTCCGCTGATGGTCATTTTGTTTATCTATAACACACGCTTGTTGCGTTTACAACCTAAACTTTACGACTAGTTGGCTATTTTTACGATTTATTTTTGTAGTACAAATTGTTCAAATTATGGTCTACAATCGTAAAATCTCAACTATCTGTATTTTACGCTCAAGGGTGTCAATTATATAAAAAAATGCTCAACTATTGAACTGGAGTTCTAATCATCAATACTTTTTATTCTATTTATATTTCACATAGCTGTAATCGCTGTGCGAAAAATAAGCAATGGATAAAAATGTAAACCTGGTCAGTCAGAAAAGGTTTGCTTATCTCGATCGTGGAGTTTATATCCGTTAAATTATTTCTTGTGGCGTTCTTCGGGCACAAATGTAAGCTCACGGATGCTGATCTTTAAAGTCGCCTTTACAAAATGTCGAGACTATTAAGCTATGACTGCATGATTTTATCGCGACACCCATATCGACGCGGCCACTGTCACTGACTTATCGCTTAACTTCTGTTAGCGCTGTAACACTCGCCAACTTATTCATTTTTCCCGGTTTTTTTTATACTAAATGTTATAAGTACGAGTTTATGAACGTACTTTCAGTCACTCTTCACGATTTCATTTTTCTTGTACGGCATGCTCAATATTAGTTTCGTTAACACGACTGCAAAGTAAATATCAAAAATATATGTAAAATTGAATTTATTTCTCGTATATTGACACAATGGCAAAGTTCAGTTAAGATAAATTTTCTTTCAAATATACTAAAAAATTCCATTTAGTATAAAAAGGAATTGCTTTAATTCGAAAAGATAATCTATTTGATGTGAAACAATATAAGAAAATTATTTTATCACAAATTCGGGACAACAAGTTGCGTAAAAATATAATCACTTTTTATAAAACTATTATTGCTTTTCAAAAAGATGTCTTTTTAACAAGAAGTTAAGTTTTTATCCAAAAGAATTCTTTTGTGTTAAAATTATTTTATACACAAAAACATTTTTCTTTTAAGAGAATTTTCCTGTGAGCGCATATAACATTATCTTTTATTTTTTATAACAATTCCCGTAAACAAGTATAATAAAATCTTTATTCTTCTCAAATTTTTGCAAATTTGCTTATTTATTTTCAATCAAAATCACTCTAAACATAGTTTCAAGGAAACAGAACAGTCAACTATTTGTTAAATAATCATACAAAAATATGTTAAATAATTAATTTTTACTTTTCAGTGGTGATTTGTAAAATTAAATTACATTATATTTAGTACTAATGATTCGTTACACGGAGAAAACTTCACCTTGTTCAACCTTTTGTAATAGTAATTACTTGCCTCTCTCCCTTGTCATATAATATAAGTTTTATCTTGACCAGATGGCGCTGTATCTACTAATTCATAAAAGTTATATAGAAGTGAAGGAAAAAAAACTTTAAGACTAGCGTGGTTCTGGTTGACCGGACAATTAGAGCAATGCTCAACCAATACAAATTGTAATAAATCATTTAATAAATAATCTGCTCACAACATATTTTCTACGTAACTAAGTACGTAAAATACCGTATTACGTTTGCAAATAAATATACTTTTAACTTAGTATTTTGTCATCCTTTATTCAAACAACCAACTCAATGCCATATACTTATTTATTAAATAATACAATATCTTTTTTGTTATGTATCACACTAATGATTAATTAAATTCAAATGATTCGTCATAAATTGTTAATGTAGTTTCAATACATTCTAAATCTCGTGAACAATCTATAATGCACCTAAACGTATTGTATTAAAAATTAAATTAGAGCATCGTTAAATTGTATAATCCACAATATCGTCCAAAATAAAATAGAATTGTTTTTAATTGAAAAAATGATAAATGTAATAATTGTTAAATTTCTAGTAAAAGCAAAGAAAATGGTTCAAATTACTAGTAAATAATTATTTGGTAAAGAAAAATTTGTTTAGACATGAACCGTAAGCATTTTTAATGTCTGAAATGACTCGACTTGGTAAGAGTGAACAATATTCTTGAAAACGATTGTAAACGTTGAATTGCATTCGGGTTGCCTTAAATGTAGCGTGCGCTCTGCTTTGGTATTGAGCGTCGCTATTCGTATCAGTAGCTTAATTTGTCAAGTGACTGAAAATCTCGACGATTAAATTTTGTTTTCCGCTTTTCCTTTTTCTATATAGGGGTTGGGACATCGACTCGAATGGATTCTAACGTGAATGGCGCAGCGAAGTGGAAGTGCCAGTGTGTGAGTTTGGACGTGTTAGTATTCTGGTGTGTATGTGCAGAATAGAACGTGTGTGCGCGCTCACGCGCGCACAGATTCGAGACTGTTACTCAGGGACTACGCTTTTGTGTCTTGTGTACAAAGGCTCAAGTTACGAATTCACTCGATGCGGAAGGAAGTTTTCAAACGCACGACTATTATACGCTGAAGCGACAAAGAAACCACTGGCAATGTGAAGTAACTCGACTCAAAATCATTTGAGGTGTTGGTCATGGCACATACTCTTCAACGCCACTGCCACCTCTTATATCCTTCCACTTTCTCGTCACTTTTCAATCTTTCACGCGTTGAATAGAAATTTAATTGTTCATGTTTTGCACTACAGTTTCTACGTAAATATGCCTTTTCCGATGTACGACTGTATTTGCGTAACAAATCGCAAGTTCGCAAATTAGATTAATCGATAATTGGTAAATATTGGCTTCGCCCTAATCTTAGTTGGATAATATTTTTCTGGAAACAGATTTGTGTTGTGTTTGCACACTGACATCAATTAGCAATCAATCATTTCGTCCTTCAATTTTACTCGATAAATTAGATTACTTTTGCATCAATGCTGTTATCGGGTATAAAGTTTATATGATAATGTGGCGATATTTGGTGTATATGAATTCATGAATTCTAAAGTAATCGAGGAATAATCATTTTGTTTGAATTTTTTCAACATAAAAGCATACTATGAAATGTTTCCTCATGAAGGAACGTTGCAGCTTTGATATATATTACGACTACTGAAAGATGGTCGTCCAAATTTAAATATGATTTCATTTCTTTTCAATTGCTATTTCAAATTTTCTATTCAATTTTTAAGCACTCATTGTACTCGTAGCAATAAATTCAATTCAAATGCAGTGGTACACTAAAGAATTGTATTTTTAACATTCAAACTTTTATCAAAAGTGATATTGTTAAATACATTAGTCTTTTTTCCATCTCCTTTTGTGTGATATCTGACATATTTAAACTTTGTCCTCTTTTTTTATATTTGTGTCTGAGATATAAGATCCGATTCGAGATTTCCTCAAAAAGGAATAAGAACCGTTTTATTCTGATGAAAAAATAAGATTTAAATATAAGGTATCTTATCTGTAAAGTGTGTCGGGAAATTGTTACCAAAATCAATATCATTTATCAATAATTCATTTCTTTCAAAACACACTATTCGTTTAATTATTACCAATTTTCAATTGCAAGCCAACCACCGTTGGCGAAAAAAAACAAAGATCAATCTTTAGATGAATACTAAAATTTATTGACATTGAGACAATTATTGATTGGTTACGTTAAACGCTGAAACTCAACCACTGACGTAGAGAAATACTAACATTTTATCACGATTACGATTCCAATTTAACTTTGACGTATTAAAAGTTGTAGCTTCAATTCTGGAACATTCATTTTTTTATGTTCCATGAAAAACAATTCATTTCTGCTATTTGAGGAGAAAAAAGTGAGTTTAAAAATGAGCCAATTTGTAAAATTGCAGTTAATTTATTTGTCGAAACTACCGTCATCGCGTATTTAACTTTCATTGACAGATTTTGTATTTGCGATACGTGGACTATATTTATTTAGCAATTCTTTTATTCTCTGATTTGACTCAAACGGAGAGCTCTAATCTTATCATAATTGAATCATGAATTTGATTAACCTTTCACATGCAGGAGCGCCGAGTGGCAGATGCCATTGTAAGCCAGGGACATAGAAAGTGATATAAAATGAGTTTTATTTGATAAATATTAATAGAAACTTAGAAGAAATAAAAGTTAATGTAACAGCGACTTGAGAAATGTGTTATTACTGCATTAATAAGCAGTGTTCCAAAAATGAAATCAGCTATAACATTTCCACTATACCTTATTCGGAACAATTATTATCGATCGGGAAATTTTTATTCAAAACTGTGATTGAACATAAAGTTGAAAACTTAGATCAAGTTTCTTTGTAGACCAATCCGTCAATGAGAAAGTATTACTTTTAAAACACGTTGAAAGACGTATCTTCTTGAAACTATAATAACTATCATCATCTATGCCATCAGTGATTAATTTCGCCCTTTCGGGAGCAAATTATGAGTTATAAGCTGCTAAAAATCGTCCGACATATTGTCTTTTTATGTAAAAGAATATTTACTTGGTTTCCGTTCAGTTGATGTTCATCCTCTTCGTTAGAAAGCTAATCATTTTGGCGCCATCTTTTTTGTTCATGCAAAGTTATCTTTAATTAGAACGTAAAAATGCGCCTGTGTGGGACAGAAAGTTGCGGTAAAACGAAAAACGATCAAACTTTAATAAAAAGCAATCATATTGATTGGGAAAACGAAATGTTTGAATAAAGTCCCAAGATCTTTACATCAATCAAATTGATGAATCTAGATGAAAGGCATTAAACGTACAAATGAAAAATAGTTCAATAACTCGCAACCATCCTAGCGAGAGAAAAAAGAAAGAAACTTAATCATGTTTCTCTCTTTGGTTCGGACTTTTTTACAATTTGTTTTAAACTCATAGCGCTGCGTTCGTTTCTGTATCGAATGTTTGTTCTAAAAGAAAGTTAGAAGAATCATGGAAACCGGCGTAGTGATCAGTTTTTCCATCTTATGTACACTGGTCGGTTAAACTTTCTGGTCAGTTAATAAATAGGAATAAACAAACAATTGTCGAGCGTGGCGTTTTCCCGTAAGAATGATTAAGTTAATGGCGAATTGCCGTCGAGGCAGTATTTGACGAAGTTCTCAAAGAAGAAACATTGTAACAAGGAATCCTATAAGTATATAACTACTGCTAATGAAATTCGTTGTTAGTGTTGTTCAATAGTTTCGCTGAAGTTAAACTCAGAAAAGGCTGAAGAGATGCCAAAACTTGACGAAACTAGCGAACAACTCTTAATGGACTTCATCTTTAATCCTTTCCCAATCTGACTTTATGACGATACAGAGAAGACGATTCGTGGGTAGTTATTGACTGTTCAACTACGTGACTAGTTTCTATTATATAGAGAATGACGTCTGTCTGAACAGACCAAGATTCTGAGTCAATTATTGTGAGTAAACTTCAGTAATAAGAAGATATTTATAAAGAAATGGCCTTGTTATTATCTTTATGACTTTTCCAAATCCGAATCACATATATCCCAACTTTCACTTCAAACATCTCATTTCATTGAAATTGTGTTTCGTTTCAAAAAATGACTCCCACTTGAATTTACAATTGTTGTACTTAAACAACGAGATCAATTATTTTACTCCGTTCGACGAGTAATTAGTATAAGCCTCTCTTTGTTCGCAAAGTATTATCATAAACTACTGTCAAAAAGAATTGCCATTTACTAAAACTCCTCGTTTCTGTAGCTGTATTAATTTATGCAGAATATTTTACAAGCGCAAAATACATACCATTTTAACATTAATCGCCGTTGCATCTGAACATGAACCAAGTGACATACTTTATGTTAAATCATAACTTTAAACGACTTGTTTCTAATTTACATGTTTTTTACTATAATTCATACTATACGCGGCAAATTATGATAAGCACATTGCTATATTTTCTATAACGTCTCGCGAAAGTTTTTCAAAGGTTACTGTAATCAATATTTGAAAGTTATTTATTTGCAACGTTTTTGATCATGACTGATCAGATTAGAAGATACACTTTACATTTATTCATAAAAACAAGTTACTCTTCAATCTCAAACTTTTTCTTTCTGCTATTCACAACTAATGATAATTACAAATAAATAGAAAAAGTTTCTAATCTTTTACGTAAATCAGACAGTGCACATTTACAAATGCAATTTAATCATTATAATCTACGCATTATTACTCTGTTGCTAAATTATGTCGAAGGACGTTGCACAATGATTTTATCCATGATGTGCCGACGTGGAACAAGTTGCGGTATACAAATTGCATCGCAGTTCATTTTTCTACATTTTTTTTGTTCAAAACTTGTAATGAGCCAATTAAACATATTCATCGCTTACGCTAACGCAAACAAATTCATTCTTCAAAGCGAGAAACATTTTGAAAGCAATTCTTTCTGTTGCTTTGAGTAACAATTTCAAGAAATGATGGAATGCAAATTGTTCACATCATTTTAATAGTCATTAATTAAAATCGTTTTTACTCATGCGATTAAGCGCAAACGGATATATGGAATCAGGGTTTTGTTATACTTCTTTCTGGCAACGCAGCGTGTGTAACGGAACGTTAAATACTCCACTATAACACATACTTGCACCATGTACGCTGACCTTTTTTGGCCTATTTGTAAAAGACAGTATAGTAATGTGAAACATAGGCAAACATCGGCCGCAAACTTTGTCAAATTTCAATTCAAACCTATGAATTGTTATTAACATTGATGAATATTTTGCAGTTCACTTAACACAACTGAATTGCTGAAAAAATACTTATGTATATTCAGAAATCCACTACATGTCCAATTGTTATTAGAGTAATTATTTTCGTTGGCAATACAATTCTAATAAAGCTATGATTGAAATGCAGACGAATGTTGCTTTTTTGACATCATAACTGTTCGCTTTTTTCATTTATTTATTGTTTTCGTTATCTATTTTCCGATTGCAATTCAAATTTTGATGCATAATCATATTGAGAATGAAGCAATAATCATTTTTAATTACCAATTGAGTGAATGAAAACAAAGAGATTATTTAATAATTTAACAATATAAGCAGATAAAATACTCGTAGTGAAAAAATAATAAACATCAATGGTTTAATAATTAACTCGATTTTGATGCAAGTTGCACCTTTGTGTGTATGTGTATTCTTACTTAATGTATACTTCACACGCTAATGTCATTGAATATACGATTGTAATATAATTATTAAAACAAATATACGTTCACACAATAAGAGCACTACTAATACCTAAGAAGACTTCAAACTAACGGAAGTGGATATTAATTATTCTACACCACTCAGTGACTAATATACGATCTAATTAACATAATTGCTGTTTCATTAATTTAAACTGACAGTATTATCAACTTTTAAAACAAATTATAAAAGCATTATGAAAAATGATATTGATTTTTTCAAATACGAGTATCATTTTTGATAATAAATCCACAATCGTCAAATTTATTCCTGTTGAAAATATGCATTTCAAATTGTTAAAGCTATTTTATGTCGGCTGCTTGACTTCTTCGGTAAAAATAATAGAGAAATAAAAGAAGCAAGTGCTACAATTAAATGCGCCAAATGTATTTTATGCCGCCAATTTTGATGCATTGCTATATTCCAATATAATATCACAATATCATCTACTTTCAATATCACCATTTTGTAGGACGAGAATCTACCGTAGACTGACATGCTTTGTTAAAAAGCTGAGTTCTACGCTCTATGAATTAATCGAATTATCACAAAGGTTAGCCATATTCTTCATCAAATGGTTTGATAAACATTTAATAACCATCAATTTGGTAATTGTTACATAAACAAAAAGAGCATCAAGAAGACGCAACGAAAGATAGATGGATGAGAGTAAAGTTATGAAATGCTCTCTACGATAGAAATTAAATTAATTTAGGATAATAATCCTGCAAACGCGATTACCTGTTTCGAGCATTCTTGACTAATCAAAACAGTCGATTATCCTTGCATTCAATTTCATAGATGAAATCTCGCGTTGAAAATTTATGCTCCGCAGTTATAATTTGAATAAAAATGAATTGTTTCACATTTTTATTGTTCGTTTCAAGTATTATTTATTTCGGTATAAAATATGAAATATCTTTATCCTGAATATTGTATGATTATATCATTTCATCACAGATATGCACTATTTTAATATATATTTTTAAAGCTGTTTTCTATTTCAAATGTATAATACGAAGAACAGTGTTGCAACGTTTATCATAAATTCTTTTTCTGGAATTGTCTTTCAAATGAATGAAACCGCTGTTACGTATGAAAATTTTAAGTTATACTAGTTTGGTTACATGAAAGCCGTGTAATGTTGTATACATATATACACGCATTTGTACTAATAAATTTCGAGATTCGTATCGCTGTGCTATCAACGGAAGAGATTTCATCCGAACTCAAACATTTAAAAATTAGTATACATATTATGTAACTTTATAATTCTATTTTGACTATTTGGCTTTTCACTCGTTTTATGTAGCCATCTAAACTTTACATTATTTCAGAAATTGCAGTCGTTTTAAGAGGCATGTTGAAATGGAATGAACAACTGTCAATTATTTTACCGCAGATTATGAAAGTTATTACACTATCTTTTTTACAGCATCATCAAAATCTACTTTCATTTTCTTTCTCATCTCCGTTGTCCTTTTTAATGTTTTAATTCTCACCCAATCATATTTTTATATAATATAACCATTCTTTCAATTCTTCAAACAAATATTAAAGTTATGATTATGTTTTTATATCCTTATCATTATTATTATAATTATTATTGTTTGCAGAGCAATAATATTGTAATTATTATTCTCCAAAAAAGTTATTTTTATCAAATCTATTCTAAGAATAAAAGAAGTTTATAAAGAGACATTGATTTTTCTTTAAAGGATTGGTTCTATTTTAATAAAGTACCCGCGTGAATAAGTGATTAAATGGGAACACTTAGGACACATAAAAACCAAATAAAAAAGGTACAACACTTTTTAATAAACCTTTTT